>OMOW01083948.1:7585-20167 GCA_900312555.1 Lamprogrammus exutus
TGTTTTCTTTCATTTTGTGTAAGCATTTAGTAGTCATGTTGATCAAAATATTACATTGAAAAACTGTAGTTCATGTACTCAGGTACAAATGACTCAAATACCCTTTGTCCATATTTACTGTGAGGCTTTGCTATGACGCTTTAAACCAGCAAGATAACATGAAATGGCACAACAATAATCTAAAGGGGTTTGAATGTCTTGTGATGTTTGGTGCCAGATGTAAGATAAGGGTTTCACCTCTTCAGAAACAGCTGTCCTCTTGGGATTATTCGTGAATGACAGTGTTCAGAGAATAGGGTGATGTACAAAAAAATAAACATAAATAAATGTTGGCAAAAACAACTTGTTGATGGCAGAGGTCATAAAAAGAAGATGGAAGAACATCTCCCTTGCCTCATTGAACCTTGAGGCAGATGGGCTAGGATGGCATGCTGGTTTCCACTCCTGTCACCCAAAGACAAGAAGATGAGCATACAGTGGACATGTGATCTCCAATACTGAATGATGGAAAAATGGAACAAACTGGGTGCTCAACTAAATCTCCACATCTGTTAGGACATGTAGATGGTAGGTGTTAACAGCATGAATCCATGGATCCATCCCACTTTGTGTCAAATGCAGGCTGGTCATGGACTGGAATGTTGTGTGTTTACTAGGCACACAGCAACATTTTATAAATGCAACAGTGTACCACACCATTGCTGACTATAGATATCCCTTTATGGCCACAATCTACCTCTGTACTCAAATGCACACTTTCAGCACCATGTCACCAAGCAGTCATCATCTAATAATGACTCCAGTTACATGAAAGTGGCTTCAGTTTATTATAACCACAGTCTCCAGATCTCAGCACAACAGAGCTTCTTTTAGATGAGGTGGCACATGTTTGCAGCATAAATATCTGGCTGAAGAAATCTGCATGATGCTATCAACACAGCATGACCCAAAATCCTTACAGGAACATTTCCTGCACTGTAGTGAATCCATGCCTTGAAAGATTTGAGCTGTCCTAGAGGCAAAACCCTGCCCAGTACCAGACAGGTGTGCACACCGTGTGTCTGTTTAAGATGTTGTGATGTCTAAATTGGATAGATGGCTGCTCACAGATTACTTGGAGGTTTATTCTCAATTAGAGACTTAGGATTTTGTGAATATGTATTTAATCAAAAGACAGAGGCAATGAGAGACAGTCAATGCTCAGTTTCTCAGAAGCTGAAATTCACAAGTACAAGGAAACAGTCCACATCTCTGATTTTAATTAAACTTATCAATGTCAAGGAGAGGCTAATGAGAGAGAAGATAGCAGTGTACTGCTTTTCCCTGAGGATGGAAAATCTATGTGATTTTTAGCTGTTGTTCAGCCTAGTATGTATTATATTAAAACTTGCATTATTGCAGCACAGAATTTCATGTAATCAGGAATTTGCCCCATGATCTTTATATGCAAGCCTTCTGTCCGCACAATTAGTCACGTGTAGAAACTATTCCCAAACATGACAGTGTAAAAATGGTTGAGGTTTCTGGCAATTAACACATTCTCTTTGTTCGGCTAGGATTCTTCAAGATACAAAGGAAGCTAATAATTACCATTTCATTGAAATGGTCTTCAATGCTACAACAATGTGCAGTTTTACACTGCACCTATCAGGGTCATCTTATAGCTGGCAAATCTGTTAACGTCTTAACTATCATGTCTTTTCTTCTCACTCATTAGGTGTGTTGTGAAAGGAAGCTGTGAAGAAAATATTGTTTAGCCAATGACCACAATAAAGTTGTACACATACAGCAGCTGTCCTGTTCCTGCTGAGATAAAAGAAGAATTATTGCAGGGAAACTGCTGAACAGTCAATGTTTGAGCCTTTCGGCATGTCATCAACTACAAATCTAAGCAGAGGTCTTTTCATCAAAATATAACAGTAGATGGTAATCTGTCAGAGAGCAAAGCTGCTATGGAAGCTTTTACACTTGACTGCACATCTTGCTGACAAGTTCTATACACACAGGGAAGAGGAAAAGAGAGAGAGATGAGGTTGTTGATTTGGGGTTATGAATCAATATTTTACCATTAACGTGACATCATCTCTGTACGCTCAATGTGGCCACAAAAATGCATGAAAACACATAGTAAACTCAAGTAAATGGCTCTGTTGTCATACAATGTAACATATGTAATCTACATTAATTTACATTTAAATTGCACTGTTGCGCCAGCTCCAACATGGTGTGACTTCCTCTAAATATAATATATACACAGTATTCACTAGATAGCTCTGAATATCACTCACAACTGTGACTAACTGTGTTCTTTGTGATTGTGAATTATTAATTAGAAATAGAATTAAGCCTCTAACAGAATTTGAGTTTGCTGTACTTGCAGTTGTGGAATTTTACAGCATTGTTTTCCACCATTCATTATGTGTTTTCACAGTCTTATACGTAGGACAGCTATCTGTCTACTTATATACTCCACTGATCCTAGCTGGATCGTAAGTCTTGGTGGAGATAATTGCTTTGACTTTCTCCACCGAGAGAACAGCTCATTCATACTATACAAAGAGCATGACAGTATGAAGCGATGGAAATATGTCATCCTATAGAAATCACTGATACCTCCTACAGTGATTTTAATGCACATAAATTGACTCTTATCTAATTCTCTTCAAATGACCCCCACAGCAAAAACGATTCATCTTAGCTCGTCTTATTTTCCTAAAACCTGTAACAGTGTTTAGATTTTTTTTCCAATAATGTACTGACCACTTGGCACATTTGAATGAAATTTGGTGGATAAAATTTTGGCTAAATGAAATTATCATATAGGTTGCAACCACATCCACATATCCACAGTTTTGACCATTTCGAATATCTGCAAAAATTGTTTTTAACCGGTCCTTCTACTCATTTTACACCATTTGTTTATACTGTATATTAGGATAAGCCCAAGAAAATTTCATTAGTTTAATTTATATTACATGCTGTTTCCCATAATTGACTGTAAAATTCTTGTAGGTCTGGCCTATTTTACATAAACGGGTAACTGTGTAACATATCATTCAAACCAAATTTAGCTGACACGTATGCATATGATCAACATTTGACAACTACCCCTCTCTGCCTCTTGAGTTACATAATAACATCCAAATATCCTCCTTGACTGTACATCTAAATGAGACGAGGAACATTTTGTGAGAGTTGGGGTTAGGGAAGAGTAACACTGCCCCCATGTTCATCCACAACCAAAGACAAAGTGAAGACCCTGACAAATTTGATGGTATTTACCCCATAGGTGGCACTACAGCAGCATGGCGCATTTAAATAAGTCCAACTTTTACACAACTAAGCCAATCGAGAGCCGTAATTTCTGCAAAAAGGGAAAATCCACCAGGAACAACTTACATTGCAACAACTAACATAATTCTAGTTAAGCAAGATATTCAAGGTTAAATGTGTCTTTTTTTGGCAGCGTAACTTTTTGAAAACAAGTCAAAGTTAACTATTTATAGATATCAAATCCACAGTTAGGTCAATAAATTTTACTCTTTCACAACGTGAAATAAATAAATAAGTCAACACTTAGGAAGCATCACAGTATAGCTTACTGTGTTTCTGTGACATTCAGGTAAAAAATACAGGAACTTGGCAGCATGAGTTGTGCCTCCTGAAAATAAAGTTGGCTATACTGTATTTCAAGCCACAGTATGCCACTGGCTGCACTGTCAGGAACAGCGAAATGTCTTTGGTTTGCGCTGCCTTGTCCCTGTCCCTGTCAGGATTTTCATCTCGTAAGGTATATCATCTTCACATCTCATTTTCGTGGCAGTCAAAAAACTCCAGTCAACTCAGCAGAAGTAGGTATGCAAGCCCCAAGTGTGTGGTGAGAATCTCAGATGTGGGTCCAGCAAATATGACGTTGTCACATCAGATTTAGCAGTGGAAAACAACAACATGACTAAAGGCATTCTGTGGAGAATCAATGGCCATGGTCATTCTTAATGAGACCAAGATAATGCTGTTTTTACAAAAGCACAATATTTTATTCATGTTTAGAAAGAAAGAACAAAAATTATTTTCACCCAGACAAATACAGGCAAACATTTGCGGTTACCTCCAGTTATTAGTCTCTAAAGTTCTACATATGGAGATTGGGCAACATCAGGTAAGAATAGCCAGGGTTGTAGTATTACCCTCAACAAAACATAACTGTTCCCTATAAAATGATGCAAAAACAGCAATTTAGGGGATAACAGGATTGCATTTGTATAGAGGGCATTGCATACTTCTGTTTTTTCAAGACAGGGTACAAATTAAACTAGGAGCAGACTGTAATTTACAATAATTAATTCAGCCGCAAAAAATGGCATATTAAATTTGGAATAGTTATTTCAGGAGAATTGAGTTCTAAACTAAATTAAACAAGATTAATTTCAAATACCTGTGTTAATCCTCATTGGTGAAATTATGTACTAACCTGAGGATGCTCACAAAAGCTGCAATTGATGAATTGGAGGAGTAAAAACAGACAACCAAAAAATTATGAAATCACTCCGGGCACATTTTTCAAAAAATAATATACGAGTCAAGAGCTCAGACAGGGCTTTTGCTGGGGTGTTACCAAACAGAGCTATTCTAAATGGTTATTCAGTTGCTGTTAGGTGAATTAAACTGGTATCCCAAGTTGATCCTGGGAAACCAAGTGAAAGCAATTAATTACATGGCAAGATAGAGAACCTGCAGAACTGAGGCTCCTTGAGGACATGAGTTGAGAACCCTTGTGTTGGGTGGTTGCTGTGTAGTGAACTGTGGTGGTTGCCAGACAGTTGCAGGTGATCAGGGATGCACTGTGTTAGCAATAGACACAGAGCTGGTAATAATACTGCTACTACCCATTGCCTTAGTAGCAGTATTAGTCACAGAGACCTTTAATTATTGTCTTTTAAATGCTTTTTTTTGTTGATACTAGCCCCAAGTTTTTGAGTTCAAATACAGTATAGCACACAGAAAAACACAAAGAAATTAAAGTAATTAAAAAAATAAAAGCTTTGATGTATCATGCAGTATGTACAGTATATATCGCTAAAATTGTCAGACTCAGAAGTGTCTTGCCTATAGAAGTATAAGCATGCAAACTAAAAGCACCATGTGTCGCCCAGCAAGCACTTTAAAGTAGATCTACCATTGAGCAATAAAACAGACATGAACAGAAATTGTTTGCCAATATTGTTTAACAGCATAACAGTGCAATGTCAATCCACAAATCTGCCACTGTGGCGAATTCTCAACGCTCACATAAAACATCTAAACATGCTTGTTATGTGACTACTCAATTAGTTCAACTTTGAATTTGATCATTACAAAAGAGGAAGATGTGGCTGCTCTCTCACCTGCCATTTGAAGCCACCACACAACATTTACAAATGTGACTGGTTGCTTGGAGAGCAAGGGGATGTTAGGGGGACATCTGTTTTCAGTGCAATGGCTACAACTATTTACTTTTAATTACAGTTTGCATGCATTTAACTGCTTTTGATTGATTATAATTTTGCACTAAATAATTATCAATTGACAAATGTGTTTAGCCTTACATTTGCACATCAACAAAGCTAGCTTTACATCTACATACACAGCTGCTGCCCACAGTATAGAGACTCAGCCCACTCAAGCACAGATGAACTCAACAACCTCTGCTTCAGAGCAGGTTCCAAATGTTTAGTTTTTAATGTTTGTTTTACCTTGCTATCACATAAGCAGCAGAGAGTGAGGAAAAAAGCAACTGAAACAGAATACATTTACGAAGTTTAGTGGCGTGGTGCACTGAAAAGAAAACAGGCATTGAAAACGCCATTCGGTCTGTTTACATGCGCTCAATACTCTGAGTATTTGTCCTGACTGCGATTAAGATGAATACGCGCATCGAATCAATAGGATTCCACCGTTCTCCAAGTATACATGAAGTCTTGCAGTATGCAGTATGCAATGGGATTTGAGCCTCATTGAGGAAATGCATGATGAGGTGGAATATAAGACGTTTACATGCCTGAATAAATCTTGTCTAGTCTGTTACTCAGGTTAAGCAAACTTCAATTTATGCCAATTTTGCATTTGCATTAAGGTGTGCAGTATATGACATTTTAAAAACATGATTTATTGTCTAAATCGCAGTACAATCGAAGTTTTAAAGTGCAGGCATGGCTAGCTGGAAAATAGTAGTATTCAACAAATGATAAAAGATAGATGTTTTCATCCTTTTAATCCGCCTCTGTTACTGCCGGGCATGCAGCATCTCTCCTATTCTGCTGTGTGTTTTATTTGATGATGCTGTTATAAAAGCAAGGATACAAACAAATCAATACTTTCTGATGCAGAGGTCCAGCCCTCCATCCTTTCCTCTCAAACCTCTCAGACTGTCGGGACGTTGGAGACTTGCACTATTTCACTTCAAATTGAACTTGGAACGAAGAGGGATCATGCTGCCTTCAGGTGCTCCTCGTAAGCTCCCACTTCACAGTTTTAGAGTTATAATTAACCACATGTCCCAAGTGCTTTTAATCAGGAATATACAATAGACAATATAATATTTTTCTACTTTTTCTGGCTAGCAAATTATTATGAATGAAAGTGGTACAGATGTATTTTTTCCTTCAACAAGAAGATGAAGAGGAGAGAATGTGCATTAGGGTATATAATTTTAAAAGTGAGACATCTCAGAAACTGGCAAAGGAATGTCTGAGTCACCGCTTTTGATTAACAACTCCATCAAACCCCCGGAGACCTAATCACTTTATGCTGTTGAAAACATTACTGAACTTTTCAAGTTTTCACTCTCACATTTCAGTATCACATTTTTTTATTTAAGGCATGACACGAACTCAGCACAAATCATGCCTTGAAGAGAGAGTAATGCAATTTTCCATGACTCAAATGTAAACCACTGTACTGTAGGTGAGAGAGCAAGTGGAGGAGTGGTCAAACAGCTTTAATTACAGAGCCAAAGCTGTGCATTGAGCATCTGCTGACTTTTAACCAAGGATTGCACTGATAGTAATTAAGGCTTTGAATAGAACAAAAGTCTAAAGTGCTGAAGCTGACGTGGTGATTATAATGTAGGGATTCTTTCCTAAGGCCTACAGATTACATTAGATAATTTGGTGTTCAGAATTTACTTGATTGCCCTATCTGTAGTTATTTATCCTGCCTTTTACTGACACATTCATTATTTAAGTGATCTGTTGCATCAAATCTAATAATTCATGGACGTGGAATATATTTATTTAATGATGGACGTAATTTGGAAACAATGCTCCTTCCTCTCCTACATTACGATTGCATTTTACCTCGTAGAAAATATACAGTGAACTGTGCAAAGACATGACATCAGTTTAGGGTTGAACTGTGAGGCTAAACCATTATTTATCACGCAGCTCTTTGACTTGGAGCATCAAACCTTGCCATTTTATACTAATACACTAATACATGAACACAAGCAAACAAGTCTTTCCTGGGCAAGAGATGATATTATTTTCAAGTAATGCAGTCACGAGAGGATAAAATAATAATAGTTACATGTCGTCATCCACTTAAATTTGAGCTAAATTTTTCATTTCTTATGTGACCTTTTTGCTCTGAGGCAGACCATTTCCAGGGAACAGTGAACAGTTTCTTCAATAACCAGAGACAGCTGACAAAGGAACATGAGCGCCTTTAATTCTCACAGAAACCTACTTTTTCACCTTGTGAATGTGCATTATGTAGACATGATGGTATGTCTTTAAAGGTCCTAAAAGTCTGTAGATTGGGAACATGCAGTCAGCAGAGCGTGGTATTTTATAATAATGGCTCACTAAAGAGGCTCTTGGGCTGCAAAATGTTCCAGGACTATAGTGGATGTTCCCATGGCAGCGCTGAACACGCACACATCTTTATATCATGTCCATTCAGTACATGTAAGGGGGTGACTAAGAGGATTGCATTGTGGGAATTGCATTATTTTTTACAGCTGCTCGTGTTATTGTGTCCATACAGTCAAATTCCTGAGATCAGGAATGTTGTGTACTGAAACAGTGCCAACTCAGAGCCTCACTCAGATCTTCTTCCCGTGCTTGGTTTCGGTAAGATAAACAACACTACTTTTGAAACTGCACTGTAAATATTAAGCTGTCACTTTACCTATACAACAAAACTAAATGAGTCCCATCTAAGCTGCCTAGGCACTTTTAATTACAATGCATAATGTGCCTGAGCTACAGCAAAATCCTTATAGGCACATTCAAAAGTAAATTTATTATACAGATTTCCACTCATTTAGCAGGGTATTTTGAAACCGTTGCAATGTTTTAATACCCAAAAAAGATCTGTCTGCTCTGTCTGTGCCTCAGCACCGCTATGCACACAGAGGGGGAAAAAGGCCATTTACAAAGCCAGCTCGATTCTGATTGGCCAGCTGCCTCACACTACCCATGGACTGTGAAAGATGCTGGCCAAACAATTGCTCCATTGTCTTGTACATGGTGGCCGTGTGTAAAAACGTGTGTAGGTGGGTCATTTGATTGAGTTACCTGTTGATGTAAACACGTTATTAACAAAGCAAAAGCTTTCTTGGCAGCTCAGTTTAGCTTTTTTCAAGGTTTGTCTTTGTGGTCTTGATCACATTCATTGAGGGTTTTGAGTAACAACAGTTACAGTCCGTCACAGTCACAGACTTTACTCAGTCCATTTGCCTCTGACTGCACTTTCTCTCTGTAGCTACAGTCACTAGTGTTTCTCTCTGTCTTTTCTCTTTACAAATTTCTTGGGTCATTTTTTTTGTTTGTTCTGTTTTACACTTTTCATGTTCTATCACTCTTCTGTTTCTTTGTTGTCATTCTCCTTGTCGTGTCTCTGCCTCTCACTTTCCTTCTTACAGTTACTCATCTCCCAGCTCAGACAGAATAGAACAGGGAGGGACCACTTCTGCTCCACAGTACAAGACAAGACTATAACCCACACAGCGCACATCTCAGAGTGCTCAGCATGTTGACTGGGCAGAGGCCCAAAGTCTTACAAAGTGTTCTGCCAAGCAGCTGAGACATTGTTTTCCTCATTTCTAGTCTTGAAAACAGTATAAAGATTTGACATCAGTAACATTTTAGTAACAAGTTGCCCTGATGCATGCAAAAATGCATTAAGAGAACTACTGTCTTTTGGGATATGGATACTATCTTAATATTTTTTCATACTTTGGTATTTAATGATAGATAAAATACTTATATTATCACTGTTGAACTCAGTAATTTGTAAATATAAAGCAATTCTATTGAACAAACACAGGAACAATACAAATTTGCCACAAAATGACACATTCTTCATGAAAGTATTTTAATCTTTCCATCCATTGACATCTTGTCTGATGTCTCAGATTTGCATCAATAATTTTGCATATAATTAATTTGGTTGTATTATCATAATCATTGCCAGTTACTGTATCTATCTGGTCGATATGATTATGTTTTATTGTTGGGATTGCCTTGACCAGCTCTCATGTTTCAGCCTAAATTAGTTTTTCTTCAGTTTTAGTGACCAGTTTGGTGTGCATTAAGGCCAAATGATCATGGTGATCTGACATTGTCACATAATTGTCAAGCTGATGCAACAGGGCCTCAACACATCCTCATACTCAGATGCTGTTATGTTTTACATGCAATGGGTCCAAAACACAGCTGCCCGGCTGCCCTACCAGAAACTCTGATATACAATCATATTTCATCACAATTCTGCCTTCCCTTTTTGCAGATTTTTTGATAGCCTCTTTACATATGATATCTGATATCGGATCTGTTCACACAGTTAAGACTTGAAACAACCCATGTGCACAAACAAGGGTTTAGTTTCCCAGACACAAGTAAAATGTTGCAACGAGCCCAAATGACATATAAACAAACCTTTATTGTCATTGTGACAAGTACAACAAAATATGTTCTCTGCATTTAACCCATCCTAACTATGAGGAGCAGTGGGCTGCCACAGCGCAGCACCCAAGGACCAACACCAGCTCTTCCCTTGGTCAAGAGAAAATTATTATATATGCTATTGTTTTCTGAAGCATATTTAAAGGTCTGCAATGACTTAATCACATTTTAAGGTAAAATTAGAGCGCTTGTTGCAGCTTAGGTGCGTGACCTATATTATCCTTTTACAGACAAAGTAGAAGAGAGTCATTTTATGCGTTATGAGTCAGAAATCTGAAATTTGATCTGTATATTTAGTTGACAGTTGCATTAGCAGATGTCTAATACATATCAGATTTATTTCCACACATAAATGTGGTCCATAAGGGATCTGATTCCATGTTTTTTTTTTCATGTTCACAATGCATATCTGACATGTGACGTGTGAGCAAAAAATGGAAACAGGTCACTTGTACCTGCTGCTGTACGTGAGGGGCTCTAGATGAGTGTATATTTTCTTTTAAAACACAATGTAGTCGTCATATCCTTATATTATTTACTTTTAGAGTTTCATTGTATTTTTCTATGAGTCAGTTTTTGCGTGAATCCTGACCTGAGTGATATGTGTTGTTTACATATTAATCAGTCTTTCATTTCATATGATTGTAAAGCACTTTTATATGTTACTTTGAAAGCTACAACATGTAGTCTGATATAACAACAAATCATCCTATTGTGAAAAAATTATGTCTCATATATTACATTCTATACTATCCACATTACATAAAGCAGTATTTTTGGACACAAGGCACAAGCTAAATATAGAACACATTTGAAAGGCAATGAGAGTGTTCTGCTGCTGTATGGAATAATCATTACCATTACTGTTGGTGGCTCAATGATGGCAGAGGAGATGTTCTCAAATGTTCTTGATGGCTAGTTGGCTTACCTGGGCTTCAATGGACATTTGCATATTATGTAAAAACTTATAATGTGAGTTTTTACATAATTTGTTTATGTATACTTAATGAGATAAAAAGTTGTACAATTGGATGACACAATGTGGACAAATTGATATGAACTTGTACTCAGCATTGTCTTTTCATGTGATTATGGAATCAATTTTGGACCTCCCATAGATGATGCATCACGTTACACAGAATGTATGTTTGATGGAGGATGGAAACTACGGTAACAAAAATATCACCATTTACCACAAGGGGAATCACTACTTTGATTGTCAATCATGTCCTCTGTTCTCAGGTGGGAGGAGTTGTGGAGGCAGGACTGGGGTGTAGCAGGTAAGAATATATCATGTTGGAGGCTTTAAAAAGAGGGACAATAACAAAAAGCAGAACATGTCCCCT
Source organism: Lamprogrammus exutus (assembly GCA_900312555.1). Classification (NCBI taxonomy): domain Eukaryota; kingdom Metazoa; phylum Chordata; class Actinopteri; order Ophidiiformes; family Ophidiidae; genus Lamprogrammus; species Lamprogrammus exutus. The sequence goes on from OMOW01083948.1 coordinate 18,876, forward strand.
TTAAGCCAAACTAAATTCCCTTTGCTTGACTGCCACTGTATATATTTAAAGCCCATGTTACTTTGCTTACTTTTTCAAACTAACTCAACACCACAGCTGAATAATTTACTGTTGATTGCAGCAGTTTGCTGCTAAGAGTTGTTGTAATCCATCCATCCATTTTCTATACTCACTTATCCTGTTCAGGGTCGCTGCTTACTGTAATCATAGCCTCTTACACTAAATCACATTAGCTTTAACAACGTGCTTCAACAGCTGCCACCTCGCTCCGGATGGTATCACAACCCCAGCCTGCAGTTGATTTCTCTGCAGGCCAGGCAGCATTGGAGGCTTGCTGAGCACTGGCACCCACAGGACACAGCAACAGCAATTACACTTAACTTATAGCCTTTGAGTGACAAAACATCTCATTCAGAAATAACCAACCTGTGGCATAGCATTGTGTTAGGTGTCGACTCTGCCTGAGGGAGCTATCAAGGAGCGGCGGTAATACAACAAGGAAGAGTTTACAATTTTCGAATGGAAGCTGCAATCCTTTGTAAATTTCCAGGAGGCTCAGGACATAATCTACTTTGTGAGATGCAGCATACTCACTAAATGAGACAACTAATCAGCATGAAAAATTGGTTTATTCCTATTAAGTCCTCCCTCCAGCTATATGAAATGAATATAGGCACCACTAAGGTTTGATTTCAAGGGCAGTGTGTTTTCCTTTCTTTGGATTTCCTAAACACCCTAGAATATCATGAGGTACACTTGTAGTGGAGAAACCCTAGAGTCTGGACATGCAAACTGAAATGTGTAAAAATTGGAATTTACCTTTTAATTAAATCCTGATATTCCCATCTTTCACAGAAGGATCTCACAGAGCCCAAAGCCTATATTTTACCATATGCTTTAAAGATGTCTTTCCCTAGCTGATAACTGAGCATTCCAGAACAACCCCCTCAAACTGGAGGAGAAGATCATAAATTATTCAGTCTCTCCTACCTTTTTATCATCCTGCTATACGTTAGTCCCATCACACACTGATACAATTATTACATCTTCTAATTGTGGGCTGGTCTACTGGTTTTCCAATGATGTCCATGGGTACCTCTGGACTAAAAATATCAATTTATTTATCCCTGTGAATGGTATGTCACAAATGCTTATCACTGTGTAGAAATGTGGGTTTTGAATGTATGAGCCTGTAGCAGGCAACTTTTCTTCATTAATAAAATTAGATCGGAAGAGCGTCGTGTAGGGAAAGAGTGTAGATCTCGGTGGTCGCCGTATCATTACAAAAACAC
>OMOW01083953.1:0-11701 GCA_900312555.1 Lamprogrammus exutus
TCTTTCCCTACACGACGCTCTTCCGATCTGTTTGCTGTGTATCAACACTAAATTACTGTGTTTAAACTGTATGTGTGTGTAATTAAATGTACATATATATTTGTGCATGGATTAGATTTTTCTATGTATGTTCAGAGTGTGAAAATATTGTGTTGATGATTTGTAGTAGTAATTGTCATTTATTTTTGTGTGTGTGTGTATGTATGTGTAGGTTATGTGCAGAGTCTGATCAGGCGTGTGGTGAACAATGTGAATATCGTGGTGAACAATTTGATCCTGAAATACGTGGAGGATGACATTGTGCTGTCAGTCAACATTACCTCAGCCGAGTGCTACACTGTGGACGATTTATGGGAGAGGGCCTTCATGGACGTCACTGGTGAGCTATGACTGCTTACTTTCCCTGGTAGTGGGATTAATTTGTAATCCACAAAGAAAAGAAAGTATATATTAAGGTAGTGTTTACTTAGTTTGTTTAAACAAGAGTCAGACAGGATATTGGATCAGTATAAATGTCGTCGTTGTCACCAGCACATGGCATCTTAGTTTTTGAATTCCGAAATTAGACCTATTGCTCCATTATGGATATCAGTGAGCCATTTGCTATTATAATATCTTAACTTTACACGCACATTTTGTGCTGCTTCAGCTAACACAGAGCTTGAAATCGTCCAAGCCCAATACGGTATATCAGTTTTTGGAAAGAATTCCTGTGAGTGTTCCTCTAAGTGATAAACTTCCCTAATCCTCCTGGTTAGGCACCATTCCCATCATGTTTAGTGGGATGCTAGGCAGTGGTTACTCATTGTAACATAACTGGAAGGTGAGGTTTCTGGCCTCCCCTTTGCCTGTTTTCTGTGTTCTGTAGAGGATTTCTATGAGTTGTACTGAGAAGGTCTCAGTTTGGACAGTTTTCTTAGGTTACTCCCTGATCATTGCATTAAACTGGAATCATACATTTGAAAAAAACAAACTGATTTGTCATGCAATTGCAAAAGCCTTTCAACCACTGAGAAAGAATGACGAGGTAATTACCAGTGATTGTTATCAATTTGTAACTCCTCATCAAGTCGGTCTTATTCCAACACATAAGATTTTTGCAAAAATGGTTACTTCTACTGTTTGGATTGAATTCTTCAAGGAAGGATGAGTGTTATGTTGTGAAGAAATTGGGATTGGCAATTGAGAATCTCATCTTGCATGGCTATCCCAGAAGAAACACACACATACATACATACATACATACATACACACACACTCCACTCAATTCTGCCTCTTGAAAAATATCACAGTGCAGAAGAATTCTGTGGTGACTGCAGAGTGTCATGTCCCCTGATATCCTGAAGGATATCAGAAATAATCAGGATTTCCTGTCAGATCCTACTCCAATCTCTAGTGCTCTCTCTTGGTATGTTAGGTGTGTATTTAATTCTAATATTATGTAGGCTTTGCATGTTCATGTACATGATGTATGTGGACATGATGTGCATGTGTGTTGGATGTGAATGAATCTCTGTTCATTATTCATTCCTCTCTGCTCAGCTCCAGAACTGGTCCTGAGGAAAGTGATCAACTTTGCTGACTGCACTGTGTGTCTGGACAAGCGTAATGCCAGTGGCAAGATTGAGTTTTATCAGGACCCACTGCTGTACAAATGTTCCTTCAGGACACGCCTCCATTTTACGTATGACAACATCAATTCCAAAATCCCATCTGTCATCAAAGTGAGTAGATACAAAGTGGTAGCAGTATCTCCATAACTTGCATTATCTTTACAAAGTTCAAGAAAGAGTGCATTAAATTATGGTCGGTGAGGCAAGGATGTGGCACAAATAGAAAGGCATATGTTTCTGTGATGTTATTTTCTAAAACTGATTTAGCTACAAGGGCTTCATTAAATTACCTCTTTGTGATAGGTTAGCTGCTCCCATTGCAAGATAATGGTGATCTTCACTCTGTTTTACACCAGTATAAATTATTTCTGTCAAAAATGGCTGTTTCTTACTTCCTGGACTAAAATGGGGAACAATGCTGAGATAAAGATTTGGTTTAGTCTCTCTTTGCTTTGACTAGCTTTTTATCAGCATCTCAGCTAATTTTGCTCATAATGTCAGAAATATCATAACTTTAATGTAAATTTGAAAGATTCCTTCTAGAGCTGAATATGTGATTTCTGTCTCGGGCAAGTTAATTAATATTTATGAACAAGAATAAGTGAGCGGTGATGCTGTAAATGGGAGAGTTCAATCTCTCCCGCAATTTTGGACCATATCATGGATTATGCAATGAGAGATGTTTAGAGTTTGCAAACTTGTATTTGAGTATAGATATCAAGTGGGCTTCATTACAAAACAGTAGCAACAATTTTGAGCAGAAAAGGTAAAAGTAAGTGATAATCACAGTCATTTTGTGTGTGTAGCAGTGACAGTCACAGTTTAGTGTTTCAATGTTTTAGACATTTATTCACGATAGTTATGATGGTAAGTAATTGTGAAATGAGATTTTGGAGCCTATCCACCTCTCCACTACACAGAAACATTATGTTTGTTTTGTTCAGTACTATTGAACTGTTACATTTGTCAGTGGTGATCAGACACATTCTCATCCTTAGTATTATGTAGACAATTTTTTTCATTTAATGTACTGTATATTATATTATATAGGAAAGAGGCTGCAATGCAGTTTCCAGGCCTTACCAAAGGATAGGCAGAGCAGGTAAAACAGCTCTTGAGTAAACACCTAGGTGTTTTTGATAACTCCAGTATGGATTTGGGGTGTGCAAATGTGAGCATGAGATTCCGGTGACAGACGAGGCTCCAGTTAGGCAGCAGTACAGGAGGATACCTTAAAACCAGTATAAGGAGGCTAAGGCCCACATTAGGCAGTTATTGCAACAGGGCATCAACAGGGAGAGTAGATGTCATTTGTATTCCATATACTTAAGCCTACCCCTCACCATACTGTATGTGTTAGATTCCGATCATGGTTTGTGGTGTCTGTAGCTGTAGGTCACTGTGTGCCTTATCAGGAGCAGCATTTGTATATTCTACATGGAACACCCACTGTCCAGCAGTTAGCAAGAGGGGAAACCACACCAGTTGTAACAAGGCATCAGGCAGTCCAACCCTGTTTAAATATTTTCATTCATATTTGTGGGAACCCACCAGAAGTGGCCAGGCCTGCAGCCCATTTTATGTCCCAACCTATAATTTACCAAATTAAATTTGAAATTTGAAACCATCTTTTACTGTCTTCCTCCTCTATTTTCTCAGATCCAGACCATGGTGGAGAGTCTGAAGCTGTCAATCACTGATCAACAGCTACCTATGTTCATCCGCATCATAGAACTGATTATTGCTCTTTACTATGGTGAGATTGGAGGACATAAAGAGAATGAGGGAGAGGAGAGCAGTGGGCACATAAGGGAGACTGGAGCAAGTTTACCTGGTAAGTGGAGTCTGGACTTGTTTTCAGAGAGTCATTGCTGCATTTCAAATTTTAGATTTCTGTTTTTATAAAGAAAAGTCCTTGGTTTGCCTTTTTAATTCAAGCATTGTTAAGGGATCCACTCCAAGTTTTCTTGAAGCAGCTATCAGTACAATTGGAAACTTGATGTCTAGTGTGCACTAGAACTTACAGAGGATTCTGGCCCAGATTGCTAATTTATACCAGACAGAAACAATGAAAAACACATCTGCAGAGGAACAACAACAGGTCTACAATAGTTTTATGTCTGCAAATCAGGATGTAAATGTGAAAATCTGTATGCTAATGTATATTTCAGGAACACCCAAGCTGATTTAGCTCTCTGAGTGGTAATAGTTCATTCACCTTTTGGCTGAGACATCTCCTTTATGCTTTAACTCAGAGCAACACATTTCTTCTGGGTCTTACAACAGAATTAACCTAATAGTCATGGGCATTTAGTTTTCAGAATAGTTTTCACTTTTCTACAGCTATTTTTCTCTGCAGTCAAAATTTATTTGAAAGTTATATATTGAGGTCTTTCAATGAATGCAGCATTTATGTATGTATCAGTGTGGTCCCACCAGCAGTCAACCTTCTGAGACAAATTTGGTGGTCAAAAGCTCTTAATTGGTTAATGATCCATCAGAACATGCACAAATCTTTGACTTTTTCTTGAGACAGTGATTTTATCTCATGACGCTCTGCGTTTTGCCTTGTTCTGTGCAGCCCCGCTGTCTGTCCATATGCTGTTGTTGTTTCTAAACGGGGCATTGAACATCACTTTGACCATGGTGTGCACTCCTCCTTCTTTTTCCACAAACAAAAGCCGTAGCGTGTAACTCGACACAGACTGTTGTCGTCAGGCCTGATCCCCTCCATCTGGGTGCTGGAGAGATGCAGGAGAAAAGAGGATGAGGGCAAGAAAAAAAGAAACATCAGATGAATCAAACACAGCCCCATCTCTATCTTTCTGATTGTAAGCCCATAGGGAATCATACCCCCCACAACAATGTGCTCACTTAAATGCACATAGGTAGTGTATATACACCCACCCTCATCATTTGCACACATTTACCAGCTATCCTATTGAACTTCCTGACTATCCCCTGCAGCCGCCTCCTTAAAAAAGTCCCACCTCATTTCCTAAAAAGCCATCTCATCTCTTTTCAACTGCTTCTCTTCATCCCAGCCAAATAGAATAGGATTAAGCCCCAGGTCCCACCGGACTAAATCAGCCTCTGTAGCACCAGGAGCAAATTGTGGAGGAGGGGAAGTGGTGGGCAGATGGGAAGCAAGCAGCCCAACACAATATGGTCTATTCGCTCACTCTCTCTAACTTGCCTGTTGGCCTGGAACTTTTACTGCAAGTTGGCGCGCTTCCACTTCTGTGTCCAATGCCAGATGTAAGAGTCGGTGTCATGCTACTGCTATGCAGAGCCTCTGAGAATGAATTAGTATCCCATCACAAAAATATACAAGAGGGGACCAGCTCTTGGAACCTGAGCGCCCCCAGATCTTGTTATGCTGGAAGTAATTGACTGAGTGAAGAAGCTGAAAGGGGGTGCAGGGTGTGTGTGTGTTTAAGAACATATAGCTTTAGTAGTATTCATTTCAGATTTCAGGAATAAAGTTGAATTCTTCTGGTAAAAGAAGTTTCACCACAAATGATTTGTAAGTAAATGTATTGTTTTCTCAACCAGTACAGACAGCCATTACCATTGATAGGATGTGAGTACTACAACATTCATGTATGCTGATGATTATGATGACTGACTTGGCTTACATTCATATTTATTTTTAGCAGGCTTTAGTTCGTAGGAGACAATTGTTGTCACATGATTGCTGGAGCATGATCCCACCATTGTACATAGTACTTTATCACATCATTTGATTTCCCATGGACTGCTTGTGGTGAGAGGTGTATATTCTGGCTGCAGTGCCCTGTGTTTGTGAATGCATTTGTGCCTTTTACTCTTACTGTGACTGTCTTTTCAAGCTGATGCTTGAGTGTGTTTTACAAAATGTCATAAAGTATGTGTGTGTGTGTGGTTGTGTGTAATGGATTCCGTCTGGGGCATATTAATAAGCTATGATTTTTAATTGAAAGGTTCTTTCTTGAAGATGTTTTGAGGGAATATTACTTTTTCTCTCAAAGTCGTTCCTTCCAATTAATGATGTGTAAACAAACCTTGTAATGTGTTTATGTACCTGTGAATCACTGTGGCTACATGTTTGTTTGAATTCCTCTCTTTCAGGGACGTCATTAATGAGTGCCTCTAATAAGAGAACAGAGTGGGATGTTTGTGTGTCATAACCAAAGCTCTCCGGATTAGACGGCTAGTTTTTCCTACTGTCTGAATTTCAATGATGTCTGTGAAAAATTTCAGTGGTCGGAAACATAGATGAATAACGTGCTTGAATGGACCAGCAGGTCACAGCAGAGAAAGGTGTACAGTTTCAACAAGTATGTAAAGAATTATGAACCAAGGCCTGTGGCTGCAAAAGTGTGCCATGGTATGTGCATGTGTATTTGTGTACAGCTTGTATGTCAGTTTGTGCATGGATGTGAGTGCCTGGAATTATGTGTTTGGCTAATGCAGTTTTTGTGCCCTGTATGTGTGTGCAGGCATGTGGGTATGGCTATACTCGCAGTGTGTGCAATTCCATGTGACATACATTTTGTACTTTCATAGTCTTTGTGTAACTATGTGTGTTTGTCTGTGTCAGTGTGTTTGCTTTGAAAGAGAGCAGGCCCTCTCTGCCCTCAGAGGCCTATCGAAAGGAACAGACCATCACACACCTATCAGTAAGAGACCAGAGGGTATCTCCCCATTATACACCTCATGTGGCTCCCTTATGTTATTGCCAGTGATGTGACAAGGCCCTTTTTTAATCATCTTTTCACTTTTTAATATTGTGAAGTGTGTGGATGTGGATGAAACAGCTCTTGGTGTCACAGAAAATTGTTTTATATTCTCCTGCCCTGACTGTTAAAATGGATTTTAAAATATTTTGATGTTAATGTCACACTATGAGTGCAAAAGTGAATTTGCAGCACATGTTGGAATAGGTTCTATTCTCTAATATCAAAGAAGATAGATACGTGTCATTGTGCATGTATTACCCGTGAGGAAGTTGACAGGAGAAGATGAAAGGGTGATAAAGTTTGTGTGGCTGCATGTGTGCTGCTTTAATCCTTTTCTTTCTTCATGTAAGAATGCATGCTACTTTGGTATATATTTGTGTGCCTGTGTTAGAGGCTAGAACAAGAGCATCTATGCATGTATGCCCAAACACAAACATTAAACACCCAGCAGATTGAAGATGGAATAGAATGGAAGGAATATCGATTGTTCGTTGGTCAGGTAATAGGCCCACCTCTCCCTCTGTAAACATGGAGGGACATCTACTGGCCTGAGAGGGCACTGCCTTCTCTCCCAGCTCCTCACTCCCACTATCTCAGTGTCACTCTGTTGTGACCCACACACCCACTGTCTCACTACCTCACACATACATCACTGCCTGGAGAGACCTTTGACTTGTTCAAACCAGCAATGACCCTGACTGCTTGGCCACTTGTTGTGCACCTGAGCGCAGTGAAGGCTCATGGATGCTGTCTTCCTGTGTGATCCCAAAATGCGATTATTAAGTTGTGCGCACATAAGTGCTGTCATAGATGGTGTCACCAAAGGCTTTGATTGCTTCAATACTGAAGCAGACAATAGTGGTTGGGGTATTTCACACCTCTCTAGTCACAGTGTTCAAACTTACAGAGCAGAATATATTTTAGCTGACCCTCATCCGTCTCTGTGAATTTTTTACTCACTACTTTGGATTAGTACTTCAAAGTCCCCTTAAGCTGGGTTGTTTTGATCACTTGATTAGTAATTAAACTTTTATTTTCATTGCCTTGCAAATTCAAACCTAGAACTCGTCAGGCTGCGTTTTGGGGCGAAAGAGCTTAACTTGTTAAACTGACACCTCAAAGGCTTCCACAGAATGAAAACAAATAGAAAAAAACCTAAAAGGGAAATGAATGATAGAATTGGACAGGGACTTGTGGAGAAAAAAGGGAGAAGGCCATAACATGGGATTTCCAACTGCCAATTCGTAAAGTGAAAGATTTAATTAAAATATGTCATAATTTTCACCGCCTTAGCCTCTGGGATTCTTCAGTTCTGACCTCACGGACGATATTGTTTTCTTGTCGAGGACGTGAGGCCGCAAGGATTGGGATTACGCATTCTTGTGTATTGACATCAGCGTTCTCTCTCCCAGCGTGCATGGAAACAGACTTAGTGGGATGAGTTCAGATGTTAGGCTGAGGGACAGGGTGGCATGATACGGCTTGGGGAACATGTGACCCCCAAAATGACTTTCTGACAAAGAGGAGTGAGCAAGCTTCATCACACCTCTGTTTGTCTTTTGTGTACAAAATCACCAATGTGACAGTCCACTACCTGGCAACCTGATACCTGATTGGTTATCCAATCATCAACTTCCCCAGTTTTTGCTTCTAGGACCGACAAGGCTTATCTTTTATGTGGACCCAGCCTCACAGATCCATGTCCAGCTTTTGGTGCCTGCTCCCAGCCTTAATCCATTTCCCCCACCACTTTCTCCCCACCCCTCTTCACTGGGTTGAGGCCTGTGTCTTACAAGTAGCCAGTGCTCTAATCAACCCCAACCCTCTTTCCTAGATTCAAAAGGTGTGATCAGGCAGCCACCCCTATTTTCTTCCTGCACTTCCACCTACTTATCTCTCATAACCAACAGTCAGCAATTCCTTGTCTCCACCTGTATCTGTCAACAAGCATGGCCTGTGCTGTGCTGGTCCGTTGCTGTGGCCTTGATTTCAGTTTGTTTCTGTATGTGACTCAATCCCCAGTTTCTGTCCCACCCCCTACTCCATGTGTTGTGGCTGTGCTGGCTGTAATACTGCATCCAGCTTGGACAGCCCTGACTACATTGATCTGCTGGGCCCAGTCAAGGCTCTTCTCTGTCATGATGCTGGCTGACAGGATGCGCCATCTGGCCCCCTACTGGAATGGACTTCCTCACATGAACATGCACATATGCATGAACATATGCATGAACACACACCAAATCTCCACAGATGTAGCAGAGCAAATTCATGCAACACCCACCCACACAACATTCAAAACACTTGCATGCCACATCATTGGTAGCAGATATTGTGAAGCTACCTTGTCCTACAGTTTGGTTCAAAGTTGAAACTACTTCCTTGTATTAAACAAGCCTGTGGGCACAGACAAATTAATTTAGTGTGTTATGTTGGACACAGGTTGACACTTGATTAATCAGTCATTATCAAGAGTGTTTTCTTTGTTTGAGCAATTTCTTCTTAGAATGTTCCTCTTCAAATAACAAGTGTTTTCAGGTGTTAAAATGAAAGCATACCAATGGGAAAATTAGTAACCTAAGCCTTATACAAATTGAACACGTTGTTAAGTTGTGCAATTCACTGACTCTGTGCTCTTTATTAACATTCTGCTTTATGGGCACCACGTATTTTAGTTTTGGAGCCATGAGTTCTGATAACTGCCATATTATCTTATCTTGTCTTAAGCATCTGGTTGTCTGAAGGTAGACGTGAAGACCCCATCATCATCTAAACAATTGTAAAATGGGTTTTGTTTTTCATATATATTTAGTATTTTCATAAAGAGTTATTTTTTGCCTTTTTTGCCAGGGATGGATGTGGATTTGGAAAGCCCAGGAATAAACAGCCAGTATTCCAGCCCAGACCTCTATATGCAGCCTGATGAAGCAGAGCAGGGTTGGGTGTCCTGGGCTTGGTCCTTTGTCCCAGCCATTGTAGGCGTAGAGGAGGAGAAAAGCGAGGATGGCCTCTACCAGCAGGGAGAAGCAGGAGCCAGCCCCAGCAACCCCCAACAACACACACCTAGAGACCCCATTGTTTCCATAGGCTTCTACTGCACCAAAGCCTCTGTTACCTTCAAGGTAAATTAGCCAATTCAAATACAGCCTGGGTTGAAACAGGGTTTTAGAAACTGATACAGATATTTGAGAGTATCAAATATTCTGCTTATATTTGTGTTACTATATGTATAAATAACAGTAACAAACATTTTGCCAAGGATCCCTCAGATGTGACAGTAATGTGTATTGAAGTAGTATATTTTAAAGTTGAAGAGTTGACCTCTATCATCAAACATGATAAACATGGGATATATGTAAAAACAAATCATTGGAAATTAAATAATAATAATATACAGTGTATATCATTATCACTACACACACACACATACATATATATATCCACTAATTCAGACTCAAAATGACTTCATTTAGCCTTCCAGCTCTTTTGTTTTGAAATTTAACATCAAGATAATGGTATATCAACTTGAACTCGATGTTAAATTTCAAAACAAAAGAGCTGAAAAGGCTAAATGAAGTCCTGTTTTGAGTCTGAATAAGTGGATAAGTGTGATGATAGGAATATGGATATTTTTAATGTATGCATTATAGAAGTAAGAAGTACTGGCAGGGAAGTCAGGAAATTCTTGGATAAGGAATTCTTGCACATAATTTGCAGTGTTGAATTTCAAGATTTAAGAATTGGTTGTGTTAGTAATTTTTCCATTTTTCCTTGCTAACATTACTGTTTTATTCACTCCCCCTGCCCGTCCCAGCCCTACGTCCTTTAAGTTTGTGATAATTTTCAGTTTGAGTCTTAAGGAACCGCTTAATCTCTAGGAAGTCTCAATCCTCTTTGTCTCTGTGTGCGGTAAAGGGCAGAGTAGTGTAACCGCTAACTGGCATCTCGGGTCACGCTAATGTTTTAAACATTATACATAGTATGATGACTATTGAGAAATGGATCCCAAACTTTAATCCTGCCTGCTCACTTAGAATAGTTGGAATTCATCTGCGTTTCCCCTCAGGTTCAGGCACTTCGGATCACATTTCTGCTGGTGTGTCTGTGCGTGCATGTATGTCTGTGTGTACTTGACAGTGTGTGTGATTAGTAGAGGGGAGGTATGTCTCAGGCCAAACAGACCTTGGTGCTTTTCTAATAATGTTTAAATTGTTCCTGTATTGTTGGAGTTCTTTTAATCAATTCTTTGCCTCTCTGGAGTAATTGCAGACAGCTGAAAGGAAGTTTTTTAAGCACTCTCCTCTCTCGTACAAGGAGGTATTTAGTGTGAGGGTGTTTCTTGTCTTTGAACAGCCACTGCATGAAGCTCACTTTGACATGCACAAAAATCAGAGGTATTTTTAGATTGCTGATGCTTTACTCTCCAGATCTGCTTGATCAGAGAATTTGGCAGTGCACTATAATGACTTTTACACACATTATTCATAGTTGAGCATTGACCATTTGTTTTCTTCCACGCTTTTGTAGAACGGCCAAACTATTATTGCATGTACGATTTAATTTTAAGAAATATATAGTCTTAAAATTGACAGTGCTCTTCTCCTCTGTCCTCTTTTCCCAGTGTGTTGTTTTAGGACTAGGTACAATCAGAAGACTCCCACTGGGCTAGTTTGGGCCATGCCAAGGCAGCCATGTTGTCACTGAATTTTTCACGGTCTGACTGGAAGCTTTTCAAAGTCTGGGCTGCTGTGCACTTACACTGTCGAGTGGAACAATCATTTTGACTTTGACATCCTTGCTCACCACTGCTCCCAGGGATCTGCCTGTAGGGGTGTGGGGTCCCTGAACATGATTGAACCATCAGATTTGAAAAGAGGGGAAGGGAACGAGGGTGAGAGAGTCTGCTTCATCAGGAGGGATAATAAGGTGCAGCTGCTTCTGGCTTTGCACCTGCTTCCTGTGTTAAAGTTGGACAGGCCCGAGCTGCAGAGTTCTGCTCTGGACTCACAGTTTTTAGACTCGCCCAACATAAAACATCACAGCTCCCCTCTCACCCCCTACCAACTTTGTTTAGCCAGATTCTGCATCCACACTACTTACACACAGAATTCCCTTGAATCCTCAATCTATCAGTTACTTTTACTAGAGCAAAGCGCCCTTTGGGCCCCCGGTGCCCTTGGGGCTCTTTCCTTTGTAACCTCGTAAAGGCCTGAAGGGAACTGCAGCCTGACAAAGGTGAAGGGAAGCTCATCATTTCTGCCATGGTGTGGCTTCTTGCCGACAGTGACGGTCATTGGAGGCGATTGTAGGAATGGTGCTTGTCGCAACTCCACACAAACGACAAACAGACACATGCACTCCAATTACCGT
>OMOW01083954.1:0-10790 GCA_900312555.1 Lamprogrammus exutus
CCAAGAAGATGTTTGAGGCGGCATATCTCTATTAGATCAAAAGACACCTTTATGTAATCAATTGTATTCACACACAGAGTCCCCACTAATCCAGACACTGTACATTTATCTTATTTACCACCTTAATTAGCGGGACTGAGTGTAGTCAGTGGTCAGAAGCTGCCTCTCTAAGTGCAAGTGAGCTAAACCTCTCCACCACCAACAACAAGGTATTCCTTCTACAGAAATAATTTCAAGGTGGTAGTTATTAGTTCTAAATTTTCTTGTGATGACATGTTGCCATATAGACTCTTAACTTTACAACAATCACTGTTTCGCACAAAAAGTTGCAAATGTAATTCCCCTGCCTTCTGTGAAGAATTTCAGCCTTCGAATGACATTGTTAAAATCCCAGAGACTGCTCGTTTCCCATAAGTGCCAAAAGATCCCTCGCTACTGTACTCCTCAAAACCAGTTTGCCCTCATCCCTAATCTACCTGTGGGACTTACAAGATTGGAAATGGATCACACGAGGAAAGCTCAGCTACCTGCAGTGATTTTTTTCCGCGCCCCGGTGGACGATTATTGGCAGGTTTCGGGGGCCCTGCCGTGAAGGGTGAACGAATGCATTTCTGCAGATGACTGTGAGGCAAGGAAAGATTGAATTCTCACTCTCCTCCGTCCGTGTGAGGTGGGGGAAACGGGTGAGTCTCCTAGAAATAGGCAGTGATAGATGAGGTACATGGAAGAAGACAGCTACCCCTGCTCTCCAGCCTGGCTGAATCAGGAAACTGTCTGCCAACTAAATGTCTCTCTCTCTCTCACTCTCTCTCTCCCTCTCATTATAATTTTCTCCCTTTCCTCTTTGCCTCGTCTCCGCCGCTGCTTACGAATCAATCGTTTTGTTAGTGCTTACCAGACAACAGATCTTTAGTCATAATGAGATTGTGCTTTATATCACCGTTTAATGAGCCCTACTCCCACAGCAGGCATTCCAAGCTCCAAGCTAATGGTCAGAATGCTACACTTTCTTCAGTGTATGCATGAGTTAACTGAGTGTTTATGAAGATTATGAAAATTTGATATAATTGTTTGCCATGGAAATAATTTCACCAAGGCTCCAGGCTGAAATGTTGACAGAAATAAGACCTCAAATAGCATGTATTCACAACGGTTTCAATCTGTGTACCATCTCCAGAGTTTTCTCTTCAACTGAATAGGTGTCACTCTAACTTAAGGACCTGCTGACCCTATAAGAATTTCATTAGTGTGAGTTTCTGTGGAGAGTTTCATGGTCTAAATGCTTTTTCAGAGGTTTCATCAGAGTTGTCCACCTTGACAGGGGTAGAATTCCGGGGTAAACGCTGCTACTTATACTTAACCATTGGCAAATACACTGTAATAAATAAGACAGATTGGATTTCATATTAATCTTCCTGTTACTGGGTCTCTTGGGAGGATGGCAAACAGTCAAAGGTCCAATGAGCCAGGCCAAAAGTCAAAGCCAATGACAGGTGACAACTGTCTTTGACCTTTTGACCTTTAAAAATGCTCTTTCTTCAAGTATGCACTGCAAAAGCAAACATTGTTTTCTTGCTCTCACCCTTGGCTCGCTCAGGCCTCCTGGTGCAGCCTCTGGGTGCTTCTTTATTCATTGCTTGGATAAATGTACATGACCCCTTAAAATAACAGGATCTGCCCCAGAGGGCACACTTGAGTGATGTGACATTCCAGCTAACCTGAGATGACTTTTAAAGAACGGATAAGTGAAGGACAGTGGGAGGGTGGAAGGGAAAGATGGAGAACGAGGGGGGATGGCACAATGGACCAAATCAAATCAGTGCAAGCAGATAGGTTAAGCAGAAAAGGTTACAAACAAAGTATGAGGCGGCGCTGTCAGATTGAGGATCGCTGCCTCAGTTTTTGGCTTGACAACCCATTTGTCAGGAAGAAGCCCGAGCTGCTGGCCTATCTGCAAACACTCATTAGTCCTCCACGGACAAAGAAAGCATGTTTTCACGGTAATCTTAATCACCTGCTAATCATTTGGCGAAACAACCAAACGCAGTGGTATAATTTGCATGCGGCTAAGCCGAGGTCTTCTGTCAAATACACAGGCGAGCACTCGTCAAGGATTCTGTATTTAATCATTGGAACTTAGTGCTTTACAAACAGTCTGTAGAAAATGTTAAAGAGAGCTCCTAATTAGCCTATCATGCAGTCATAATCACTTCAGAAATAAATTAAGCGGAAGGTATTTCAGAGGGCTGGTGACCTGCACTGGTCCTCCCAGCCACCCTGTTCTACTAAACTGTCATGTTCAAAGAGAAGGGATAAATACCACTTGCTTTGCTCTTAACCTCTTGCTCCATCGCTCTGTGGGTAAATATGATATACTTAATATGCATATCCGCTCGAGAAGCAGGCTAAAAAGCTTAACGTTGTTCAGTATGTGCACAAGTGTTATTTGGGGGTTTTGAAACAACCTCCAACGATCTTATATGGCTTGATTTTATCCTAAGATTCTAGAATGGTGATGAAATCAAAGTTGAAGCCTCTATGTTGACAACTACATACTGTATGTGAGATATTACCATAGCTGCTTGTCAGCGTTATATTTGCTGTTCTTATTCCTATCTCCTTCTGCAAGGGTTGCTTGGTGTCAGCATATAAAAAATCATCCTCAATTGGCTATACTATTTTAATGATGTAAAAAACAGACATTTGTGGGTTTTCCATAACACGATGTGAGGTATAATTTCTGCTGGCTTTTTATTCTAAACATTTCTGTGGAGTTGAGCTTATTGTGGAATGGATAATGGCACAGGCTGCTTTGCATATGTATACGCTTGAGTGTCACCACACACAACCTGCATTCATTTGAGGCGCGTACATGTGACTCCACTGCCATTGTTTATTTTGCCTTTGCAACATAAGTAACAAATGCTTTCCGATTGTTGCCATCTTTGTTTCCATTGTTGAATTTTGAGGTGTCAAGGAGCAGACCGGGGATGATTTATGTTCTGGCTCTCGCATTGCCCCCTGGTAGATATTGTATTTAATCCTCCACATTGACATAAAGTACACAAGCAAGTATGTGTGCAACACCACTCATGTAGCAATTGTGTATAAACCTTACTGTAAACAGAAATTGGGTATAATCCTGGCCTGAGATGAAGTATTGCCAGACTTTAGGGTGAACACGACGACCATGCAATTCTTCAAAATGATAAACTAAACACAATTAATTGATTTCTCTCCTGATCGTCACAAACATTTGTGGAAGGTTGGCTGAGTTGTTGGGGTGGAGAAAGTTCTTTGGAGCGTGTTACCAGTTTGTTACTTAAAATTGAAGAAAAGAAAAAAAACATTAAAGATAATGAAAATTATCAGTCAAATCTGCACTGTGACTATGCTAAATTGGGTCCTCTGTGAAAACAGCAAACTGGCCCGCCTCTACCAGCAAGATCTGGTGTGATCTCCTCCAGGAGCTCCAACCCTCTGCTTTATAGGCTTGATGCCCCTCCTAATTCCTAATCAATTTCTGATAAATTACCTCATAGAACACATGATTTAGCATTTTGACAGTTAAATATAATCCACAACACATTTAGTCCATAAATTGAATAACATTTTGATTGTTAACACATGACAATGTACAGTATGACTGTGATCTAGGGTGTCACCAAAACCATCAAATTGAAAGTTCATGTTCAGTTCATGTGGCTTACACTTACAACTCAACCATGTAAAACATTACACATTTGAACACACCCTCTCCACACACCCTATCAGTACAGCCCTGCAATGACGCCACTAAGACAAATGAATTCATTTCACAGAGGAAAATGCAACGATTCCTATTCCACACTTGCATCCATAGAATTTTTCCCAAGAACTGGGAAGTGCTGAAATGACAAATGTCAGCAGTCACGATGTCCAAAAACGATTTCAGATGGAACATCTAAGCAGCCTAAAGCTTTGGCCCAGGCTTTGGCAAGCGCAGAACGAATGCGATTGGTAACTTCCTGGAAAGCTTCCTTCTGCCTTCCCTCACTGTTTGATTCATACATAATACATGCTCACACACATGTACACTCAAACAGAGAAAAAGCTTTGATTAGCTAGAAAGTTGGATCACCCTCTGCCGTGTGACTGTCACTGGCTCCCACTATAGAGGCTTTTGGTCGAGAGGAAAGAGCTTTTTCACAGCTCTCAAATGTGAGAGGATGGGGCTTTAACAGTGGCTTTCTGTAAAACAATTTAATACAGGCCAATCGTTTGAAGTACCATTTGATGGCGGGATTTTACTCTACACTGCAATGATTTGGGTGGGGTATGCTGATGTGCTTTCCTGTCATAGATGTAGGAGCAGAGGGACACTCCAGAGCAATATTAAGGGACCGATAAAATGCCCACCCCAAATGTGGATGTCGCAGAACTGATTTAGTCACTCGTTTCCATCTTGCATTAAAATGCGATTGCGGTGCTCAGTTTTCCTCCTCATTATGTGGATGCTGTCTGCATTGTGATCAGATCTCAACGGCCGGGGCCATTACGCATTTCAAGCCCATGGATGCCATTTACAGCAAGTTGCATCTCCCCTTTAAAAAAAACCAACAAAGAATGACATGACACACCTGGCTTCCTCGTGACAGAGATCCAATCATAATGCAAGTCCGACCACATACAGTATGTACAGTGTATGTATACATCTGGCAGATTGGACGGCATTCCAATAAACAAATTCTCAATTTATTTGAAATGTGTCAACAACTCCGTCATATTGAGACACTGAATTTATGCTGTATGTATTTAAAATGCCTTTAACAACCACTAATTATGACCATTAAAGTGTGTTTTACATTACCTGAAAGCCATGTATTCCACATTGAAAATAACCCCTCCTTTGCTATCATACGTATCCATTTTCTGACGGAAATTCCTATTCTTGTCTCAGTTTTGCTGATGAGGAGTTGTCACACACGTCCAGGCTGCGTCCCATCCGTGACACCCTTGCTTTCAACGTCATTGCCAAGAGGATGTAGCAGCTGAGAGGGGATCCGCAGGTCTGCAGGTACCCACCTTGTCACAGTTCCTCTGCTATTCATTCTTTTACGCACACATGCTCCACTTCACACGTGCATAAAAGATAATTTAATTTTACACTAAGGATTTTTTATCAGCACTCAACACTGACCGACACTGCCGTTATGGTGCTGATGATAATCAATCTCAAATCAATTAGGTGGTAATTGCTGAGTCAATGGGGGAGGCTGGTTAAATATTGATAAGTGTCTAAAAGGCCCATCAGGCTCTATTGACAGCTAAGGGAGACAGACAGCACTGGTTCAGTTGAGGAGGGAGGAGTGATGTAGAGATGGCTCAGGGGCTCAGGTCATACTCTCCACTCAGGCTGGCCACACTGGTAATCAATGCAAGCTCGCTCCCCCTCTGGCTGCAAGTTCTGTCCATAACCTTGATATTATTGTTGGAATTACACGTGCTGCAATTACGAAACTGTCAGATCTGTAACCTTTTTAAACTGGAACATGCACTTCAACGCTGCACTACGAAAATGGCTGTGGGTAATGCGGCGTTCATTAACGATCATCTTTTGCGGTTTGGTGGTACTATATGTATCATTCCTGTGGTTGGCCAGCAGAATACAGACATGGTCTTACATTGACATATTTGCAGGGACGCTATAATTGGTTTCTCTGAGAAACCTTAACAGCATTGTAAAATATTCATGCCCATTACCTATACATAAGCAACGCATGTAGCGATGCAATAGTAATCCTTCCTAATGAAAATGTAATTTCCCATGTTGATAAAACTGTGTGTAAGTGTAGATTTTTCTCACATTAGTTACTGGTTATACTGTAGTTTCCAAAACAATCTCTTCACATGTTCAATAGAAGGTATTACAGTATATTGCCTAGGAGAGTCCAGGGTTCTCACTCGCAATCGTGAGTTGGACACGTCTCTTTTGGTAAATATTTATATAACCCAGGATACATCTGAGGGCAGTGATAGTGCTGAATTTATGAAATTGACTTTAATGTCATCATTCCTCTGGAAATATCCATTTCGGTTGCCCAGTGCGCTAATAGTTAGTCAAACAAATTTCATCTGTGTCCGAAAGCAAGATGCACACCTCATTCCAGATCCCAAACAAAACTGACTGTGTTTTGAAAGACTCTTGAAGTCTCACACCCCGTGAAATTGATATTCTGATATTATCATGACAAGACTGCTAGGGTGCTTGTTTGTCATATCTATAGTTGTCTAATTGCAAAACAAAATCTATATTTCTTCACTCAAAGAGTTGCAGTGTGTTGCTGGCGAAGGCACAAATGTGCTGTGAAATGGTACTGCATCTTCTGAGAGGAAGATTCTCTCAAGTGCACTTGCTGCCGCCTCTCAAGGCATAGCTCGGTCATGCAGTTCTTCCAGGAAGGATGAGAGTTTTCCTTTTTTTTTTGATTTTGCAGTTATGTATGGCACTTCATCTCATCTTTTATTATTACCCAAATCTCCTCACATTAAATAGTTTTGCTAATGTGATGTATATGGATGTCTGTTTCTGAGGCTCACAGCATAGTACACATTGTAGGCGAAGGTTTACATGGCAGCTAAAGCCATACCATAAAAGCTTTGGCTGGTATTTGTGCCATATAATAGATAGCTCAGTTTTATCACTCTTGTTCAATTCTCTTCACAGGGTTTTTCCCTTTTTCTACCGATTTGTGACGCTCAGTTCCATGTGCTCTAGGGGCTCGCTGTCACACTGTTAATTACGCTGTCAGCCTGGGGAGGAGTGAAACCAGCCATGTGCTAACTCCGTGACACGTGCTGCTTCTCTCCACCTGTACTAAATGAGCTTCAGCTGGAGAGTGTAACACGTGAAGGGGTCGCGTTATCTCCTCCTAATCCTGTCGCTCACTATGCAGGTGCCCCTTTTGACCAGTAGTAGTCACTAGTGCAACAACAAATACGAGAACCCTGCGGTGGCTTCCAACCCTCTAACACAATCAAGTTGCAAATCAGTCTTACCATGATTTATGGTGGGTTTGCACCAACACACATCCTCTCTCTGTCTTTCTCCTTATCTCTGATCCAAGCATTTAGGCCTCTGAAAAGTGTCTTCTAAATTATTTAATTGAGCAAACTGTGGTCGAGCATTTTACTAACAGGTCCCACAAAATAGGGGCAGGGTCATCAGACAGAAATTAAGGTGAAAAAAAGTTTTTTTTCTTGTATATCTATAAAGCTGACATATGAAACCAGTTAGAGAAAGAAAATAACAAGGCTTTTTCTGAACATTAACACTTCACCCCTCTCTCTTCACACCATTTTTGTTTGGGCCTCTTCCTGTTGAAACTCTTTTTGTATTTCTTTCATGTTTGGCATGGCCTGATATGAACCTATTCAATATTAGCACATATCGGTGTTGCCCTTCAAAAGTCAGGCTGGTTGCAGCATAGGCTGTGTCAATGGCTGTTTGAGTCACATTGAGACAGAAGCTTAAAAGGGCAGATGAGCAAGGACTTTACTCTAATTATCAAGCTGGCTAAAGTTGCTGTGTTGGTAAATGATGTTTGCGACAGGCGCAACCCCTGCTTGCTTATAGCAGCTACTTCCTGACACTCCCAATCAACTTGATTGATTGGATCCCAAGCCACTCCCTAACTCTGATTGGCAGGTTAATGACACGGGGGGGAGGGGAATAGCCAAGGGAGACAGGACATTTTATGTTACTTCTCTCATCCAATGTAAGGTTTTCTCTTACCATGCATGTATGTACTAAGTGTCTCGGTCGTGTCAGTTGTTAATCTGCTTTTAAGACATCATCAAAAAAAATATTGATCTATTTTAATCTTCCTGTGTCTGTTTCATAGGTTTACCCCAAACTCTCCCATCTATCATGATTACTTGACTGGTGCAACCCAATTTTCCTTTAAGATGAATCAATCCCACTAAGTGTCCACAAAAACCAATGACGGCCGTCCATTAGCCCAGCCTATAACCAACAGTGACAAATATTCCAAGGCTCTTACCAAACTTCTGATTAGACAGTCAAGTGATACATTTTCTGAGGACAATACTGACAGCCATGCTAGAATCCGTCTGCATTTGTTTCTCATAGGCAGTTAATAGCATTAGCCTTTTGAGTCAGGCTTTGAGGTCATAGTTTGTGCATGAATCCTGCCCTGGAATGATCGTAAATCAAACCGAGGACAGACCAGCAAGACTTTGGTGTTTCAGGTCTTAGTATTTTCTGTGAGACTTCCCCTCCCTGAGTATTTAGGCATCAGGAACGTTTCTTTTCTTTTACACCTCCTGTCCTTGCTTGCCTAATAATAATGAATCTTGAATCTTTTAAAACGCAGGCATTTGACAGTGCACTTTTTCACCAAATCTCACTGATATCTTTCATCCCATTCAAATGTGTTGTTTTCATATGATGTCCTTTCTTTGATGAATAGGATCCTTATCTGTTTTGTCTAGGTAACAGTGTCCCAGTGGAGTAAATTGTTTGTAATCAGAGAATTAAAAGAGCATTTAATCTTAAGAGGCTCATCCCCTGGAATTGCTTTGATGTGAGCTAATGCAATATGGATGTAACTTCGGGGCACTTAAAATGGAGATTGGGGGTGTGATAAGATGTGCCTTTGGAATACCAGTGCAGGGTTGGCACACCAAGTGAAAACTAATCGTGTAAAGGGAATCTTTTCTTTGAACCCTTCCAGAGAGTGTGTATAAGCTGCATGAACAGACAGTTGCTTGTATGCCACCCCAGCAATTGTGCCAAAGCTCACTTGTGCCAAGCAAAACAACTTGGAATTGAAGAAAATTGCTGTATCATGAATAAGGAGCCATGTTTTGGAAAATATAAGTTCTGATGCAGTTTGCATAGGTTTTGTTTTGTCAAGGACCAGTTAGAAAAATCTGAATGAATTACACTTCCCCTGCCATTGCATACAGTTCAATACGATACACTACAACTTTATCATCCACCTTGGTGATAATTTGTCTTAGGCCACACTGGAAACACAGTGACAGATATAGATAAAGAATGTATTTCAAAGTCACACACTGTACATGAGTACAAGGCTTTAAAAATAAATAAATAAATAGGCTATCTAAAGTACTTTTTCAGCAGGCCAATTGCTACTGGTTACAAATGATTTTTTGTATATAGTGTATTCTAAGCTGTTGACACCTTGTAGTGTCTCCTAGAAGGCAGTAGTTCAAACTGGGGGATCAGTTTGAAGTTCCCCAGAGCAAGGCATCTAACTCCTGTTTGCCCTGCTGAGCTTAGCAGAGGTGGAAATTGTAGAAGGCTGTTGTTGTTATGGGCATCTTGCGGTATGGATGTTTGTCTGAAAGTCAGTTACTGCAAATGAGACTGCAGGGTCAGCAAAGCCATTCCCAGGTAAATAAATATTTAAAAAACAGGGATAAAAAGAAATCATAACTCAAAGGGGGTCATAAGTAAAGTTGTAGTGCTCCAAATCACAAAATGACCGTAAAATCTTTGCAGGGGGGTTGGTAGGACTGCAGATCAATACCTATGACTCAGCAGTTATGTGGGCTGAGCCTTGGCAACAACTCGCATTTCTTGGTTTTGTTTTTAATGGAAAAACTTGTAATGCTCATTTAGCGATCAGTGTGTCAAGCGATCACCCAACATCACCGAATAGTTTAGTGATAATGAATGCAAACACTGAAGATGAAGAAATGCCAAACCAGTTTCATTATCACAGAATTTGGTGTTGAACTATTTGGACGCATAATAAACCTGACCGTCACTAGAGATTAAAAAGGGTCCTGGGTTATTTGATGCCCATAGGTAATTAAGTCTGTACTTAAAATACACTGTTCGCACCACTGTGCCGATTATTTAGATTCACGCATCTTAAAAACACTGAATTCAGGAACTTTTTAATATATTTTGTTTCATGAAATCTCTTATCTGGACAAAGACAGCTAAACTTCCTTACTACATATGAGACACAGATAAGCATAGAGATATCACGAAACAATCACAAGACATCTGTGGCAGAGGAGGAAAGATGACATCGGGTGTCATGCAACTGGGGGCAGATTGACTTCTCGACCAGCCATTTGGTACAATTCTAATTAATGCACTAACTCTCCATGGGACTGCTGTTAGCGCCACAGCCACTCACGCAAACTTACTTGGCCAAGGACATCGGCTAAGAGAAATTTAATCAGTGCAGCAATTCCCATGTCAACCATTTGAGGTGACATTACTTTTCTTACCAAATGTCCTCGCCTTTTCTGCGGCCTAAAGGGAGTGAAATGATAATCGTGCGTAATAATATTGCTATTATGGGAGGTAAAACACTGGAGTGCAACAAAAGCAGACGTTGACTTCTAAGCAGTGTGCAACAATGTATCATCAGAATACTCTTGAGTGCATACACCCGTACCCCCCTTTTTTTGACATTATTTGAATAGCTTGACGTAAGTATTCAAGGAGGAACAGTCGTAATCTGGGTCATTACAAACTCTAAGTTAAGTGTTCTGGAATATGGGGAAAGCACATATGAATAATTCAGCCATCTCCCACAGTGAATTTTAAGGCCTTACTGATTACTTTCATACCCATAATGCTCATAGTGGAGGACACACACATCCTCAATTGAAATAGCCCCTTTCAGCATTGCTTTGTTATTTGGGAGCAATCTAACAATCAGAAAGTTCCTTTTCAAACTTTTCTTTCTGCACAGTTTGAAAAGTATCATTAGATCGGAAGAGCACACGTCTGAACTCCAGTC
>OMOW01083962.1:0-12941 GCA_900312555.1 Lamprogrammus exutus
CCAGGCAGACTGGAGAGCCAGAGCCACTGACGGACACAGCCCAGAGAGAGGCTAGTCTTCCCATAGAGGTCTATGGAGATGGCCTGGTAAGATAAGACAAAAGCGTACCTTAAGGTAAATGAGTTTTGTGTTTGCTGAATCATTTAATTTAACATTCAACCTGTGCACTGCCTGTGGGTCTCACTATTCCCAAGTTAAGAGCCGTTAAATGACTATATGGCACTTGGCTTCATTCATCAACCATGCTTACTAACAAATTTGAGCTTTGATTCACAAGTGGTCGGGAGCACTCATAAAGAATACAAACAAATCTGTGTTGGGCATTCTTCAAGCTATATAAATTGTGAATTAGTATAATGTAAAACAAACAACGTTATTAGACATAATGGAAGTCATTATGGTTAGTTTAATAAAAAATGGTGCATGGTGCACAGTGGAGGCCATTGTGGAATTGGGTGTACACATTAATATATTTCTAACCCTTTTTCTTCAAGTTAGGTTATTCAGTATTCTTCAAGCTAGACAAAGAGGCGTCGGAGAAAGCCTTCATGACTGCAGAAATCATGGTACATCATAGAATACACAGCTCGCCAAATGCGCCATGAAATCTAAAAGACCACAGAATTTAACATTACGTTGGCATCCTGGATTTCTAGCCTACATTTCTGGATGGTTTAGACCACTACATACTATTCTGGCACTGCATCTGCTGGCTGATCTTCCAGTGATTCAGCACTATCCAATGTCACGCCATGCGCTCCCATGCAGCTCTGATGCGTGCATTCCAATTCTGTCACCTTAACAGTGTCCTGCCATGCTCAGCTGCTGAAAGACCTTTTTTTGCCAGTAGTTTGAGGTCAAACAACTTTTCTTTTTTAAACCTCAGTACATGTATGTTTTTCCCAGCCTACTGCATTTTACACACAGGTGTATTAAAAACACTGTTTGTTTGCTACAGCCGCTGGCCCTTACATTGTTTTCTCAACACAACCTCAGACAGAAGGGATTTTGTTTCTGAAAAACTAACTTTTTTCTTCTTGTTGTGTTTGTGTGGGATCAATCCATCCATTTTCTGTAACAGCTTACTTTCAAGTCAATATTTTGCACACGGCCCTAAAATGTGCTGCCATAATGGGGTGTTTCATTATGCTCATCAACAAATGACTAGAAAGAGCACTCAGTTTAAGATTAGGTGGGATTTATCAACCAGTCTGCCAGGGTACGATCAAATTGAGTGTTGTACACACTTGTCATGAATCAGACGTGGACTTTTCTAATTTTGTTGTGATTTTGATGTGTTACAGCTCTGCTAATAAAAATGGCTTGCTGAGATATTTTGTTTGCTGTGCCATCTCTCTGTTGATTCTTTAATTCTCTGTTATTGTTATTTATGTATCAGTATGTTACACCTGAAACAATACAAATGATAGAAACAGTTGCACAAAAAGCCATAAAATATATTACACCTAGTAATAGTAATATGGCTTTTATTCAGGGGTTTACATCTATTTGATATTTGCATACTTATAATGTGTAAACCACTGGCCATGTCTGCTCTGCTCACCCTGTTCTTTTCCAGGTGGCTGGGGTGTACTCCAAATCCTGGTCCTACAGAGAGGAAGCTCTCCTGACTGTTTACAATAGGCTGCAGGAAGTGTCACCCACTACCCCAAAAGAAGAGCTGAGAAACATGATAAGAGCTGTAGTCTTTCTGGTTAAGAAGGCTCTCTTGGATAAAGTATTTTCTGTGAGTCATTTTCTCAAGAGACTTTTGCTTTGATGATATGATAGTAAGAATATTGTAATGTCCAAAAGAGACTGGTACCAGTAACTCAAACCCATTAAGGGGCACTGGATATGTCAACTGTCAAAGTCTTTGCTTAATTGAGCTCTCTGGATTCAAGTTACCAACAGAACTAATGTTCTGGTAAAACATACACACTCACGCGCACACACTCTACAATGTTTTCCCTGTCCCATATGCAACCCCAGCTCTCTCCCCTGAACTGGCTTCCTTAAACAAACAATTTTGACAAGGATGGCCTTGTAACCTCTCTCTGGAAGCTTGTATGCTAATGAAAAAAAGTAGTCCTGCAATAATTCCACTGATTTATTTTCTCTGCCATATTGATTTACACAATGTTCGATGAAGTTGTTGACTGGTTACTTTTGTGATGCAAAAATGTATACCTGTTATATATGGTGGACTAGTGGTCTAAGGTGCATGTCATGTAATCACAACATCCTTGGTTTGAATCCAGTTTAAGGCATTTGTTGCGTGTAATCACAGTTTATCCCTTCTAAATGATTTTATTAACACAAAACATCTACTTACGTCAAACAGGTAATTTGGTTAACCCATTCAAAACAAGTTAATCGCATCTTTGTTGACACTGTTTAAAGTCATATATTTTTATGAAGCAGATTTGGCAGATTTTAGGATTTTGGATTTTTTTGTATATCAAGCTTTCTTTGTGTAGGAAGCCTGATTCTCATCTACTGATTTCTGCTCTCCATCTGCACACACTAGCCAACTCAAACTAAACATTGCCAGATCTAAACTCTCTGCTAATTGGCGTCACCCTGGTGCCGTTCTTTTTTTGGAAAGTCCATTGAGGGTTCAACTAAACCACTACCTGCTCTGTCATCAGGTGTTCCAGGCCTCTGTGAATCTGCTGCAGCTGCTGCTAACCAAGGTGATCCCAGGTCTGAGGCTAGGCCGGGCTCAGATTGCCTACTGCTTGGAACAGACTTTCCGTGATCTGTTGGCAAGGACTGGAGACTCACCCAGCCGCCTCAGAGAAACAGCTACTGCCTTTATACAGGTATTGTTCTTACATCCCCAGTTTTTCATCAATCCTATGACTTCTTACATGACAAGAGGAGTTTGAAATACATTTTTTCACCAACCATTTACTCCTTCCACCATACACCATTGTGTGAGGTATCTGTGAATGGTTTAATGGTTTGTGTTTAACAGCAACTTCTTTATTTGTTCCATAAAATATCCCATTTGTGCTGCAAAGAAAGCCAGCAGATTTTTCTCCAGATCAATCTTGGATGTGCTTATCATGAATATACAAACGTGAAAGCTGACCCCTTTCAAACCTAATGATATGATCAGCATAGCAAATAACCAGGGGGAAAGGGCGAAATCGCCCCTGTAGTCTACATTTATACCCCTAAAATTTCCAACGAGGGGGTAAAAATGCCCCCTGTATAACTGACTATAATGTAATAAACCTTTATGAATGAACTCACAATTTTAATGAATCAATCTGAATGAATGTCAGATAAAACACAGCTGAAATTTAGTTTGTTTGGAATTGCAAACTATGTTTCAAGGGAGATGATGAGCTTGTCCTTATGGAATAACATCCTAAAGATAAACCCCTCTAATTTTTGTACACATATCAGTAACTCATATGTCGATATATGCACTTACAGCGTTTTCTTCTGATGTAATAACAAGCCTTTATTTGATGTGAAAACAAAACCAGTATGTTTCTGATCTTCTGTTAAAAAAGGAACTTGGGTTTATGCTGCTTAATATGTAATCTTTCTGCTGTTTGGATGAATGAGATATTATTCTGATCATTTAAAATGTTAATTTTTGTATTTCACAAAGGGCCCCTAAGTGGGTTACAATGCCCCCGAATTTTGGTCAGTGAGAGCAAAGATTTCCCCCCCAAAAATACATGATCTCCCACCCTGAATACTGTCTCTACATTTCAGCAAGATTGCCACTGTATCTGGGTTGCACAAAGAACTACAGTTCATAATCCCTTCAACTCATCATTAGAGATTATGTGAAGTTGAGTATTTTGCATTTTGAGTTTGCAGGTCTTTTGCAGAAATCATCATTATTGCATAGAGGCAGTTGGTGGCAAAATAATTCTGAAATTATACACAGCAAAGAAGAGAAAATGGGTAGATACAAAGATATCCATTTCATTCAAAGGTCAGAGTGGGATGTTGATTGTATTATCTCAATATATCTTAATAGTGTGATAGGGCAAACAAGAGGATCCAAATGCAACGACTGACAGACAGAGTTAGGATAAAAGGCAGCTTTACTGAAGATTTCAGTTTAACAAACAAAGGTACAGACAGGGAGCAGGCTTACTCAATAAACGAGTCACAATCCAGAGTAAAACGGCAGAGGCAGGCTGAGAATAGCAAAAGTACCAAAAGGACAGGCTAAGGTCAAGACACAAAAACAAGACAAACTGGCAGAGTCAAAAATGGCTGGAAGGTATGAGCCAAAATGATCTGGCAGAGGCTAATGCGGATTAAGCAAGTACGTATATACACACGGTGAATAATGGGGAAATGGGAAACAGGTGAGGGAGGTCAGGTGGCAGGGAACGTGGGGAAGGGCAGGGGAGGCGAGGACTGCTGGGTCTGAAATGACAGATATGTTAGGCTACGTTTACATTACAAGGTGAAATGCTCAATTCCAATGTTTTGTTCAGATCCGATCTTTTTGTCATGACTGTACACATTCATCCTTGCAAGTGACCCATATCTGTCATCAGTAGGACCAGACATCTGCCCTGAACTGCCCCGCACACGCACATTACCAAAAAATTTCATATTTGCGTGACAATCCAGACCTGTTGTATCCACGCCATTTCACACGATATAAAATATTCCATGATGGTAAGTAAATTTGACTGACATAGTTTTTGGCTTTCAATGATGAACACAGTGAAATTAAAATTTTTATATTTGAATAGAAAATGTTCTTTTAAGTTCTTACAAAGATGACACACACTAACATTTATTGCAAAACTTCTTCAGGGGAAATGGAGAGGCTATCCTAATAAAAACATCTGAGGAAGCACTGGACAGCAGTGTGCATACACTGAAGCCATCTGTAACTTTGTTCATGATGATTTATTTCCGATACTAAAGGATATGTATTGGTGAAATAGGTCTTTCTAAGTCCATCCTGATTATCGTACAGAACCGAGTAAGCACACAATCTCTAAAGTGAAATACATGGAAAGACAGGAAGTCACTTGTTACAGGATCTTGGGTGCAACTTTGACACAAATTGGAATGAACAGTTTCAGTTGATTCTGAGTGTACATCATGTCACCAGCTTCTTTTTCTTCCTGGAACACATTTTAAGTATGAGAAGTGTTCAGCTACTGTTATCATGTCCTGTTGCTGAATTCCTCACTGTTGCTAATAGCTGACTGAGTTCTTAGTAGTCTAAGCAAACCTTGGTAAAGGTATTGTGAGCGTCTTCACTGACGGAAAAACACACTTGCTAAATAAAGAGACAACGATTGTGTGTACATGCACTTAAGTGATCTGAGTACTCCTCCACTTTCCTCAGTTACCTGATTAGTGAAATGCCATGTAAAGGAGAAACCCTGTTTCCTTTATCAGGTTCAAGGATTAAAAGAATCCAGGGTAGCAGAGGTAGATTTGTCTTGGAGAAATGTGGCAACCATTCAACATTTACATTTTGTTGTGCAGATTGAATTTTTGTGTGCATATAAAAGTAATCAGGCCAGACAGGTTTGTACTTAGAAAATGTAAGGGAATAGCCAAACATGCAGCTCTTTAAATTGTGGTGTAAAAGCATAATGAAGACTTTTACGTTGCTCTCATACAATTTTGGTCTCGATTAAAATGTTACTTCTTTGCAATTACACTGCTCTAACTAAAATTTTGAAATGGCCTATTTTTGTGCAAACACACATTAATAATACATACGATTATTTAAACACTGCTGTGACAATATCTTACAACAGAAAAAAAACTGTAAAAAGTTTTTTATTATACTGCAATCTGCTTTTTCAAATGTTCACAACAAGGCATCAAATGAATAGAACATGGTAAATTTCTCATGAGACATGAGAATAGCTCAACTCCCTAAAGATCACCACACAGCCAGAAGCTCCTAGGTTGTTACTGAGGCTTTTCTGTGTGGAGTTTGCATGTTCTCCCAGTCTGCATGGGTTTCCTCTGGTTTCATCCCATAGTCTACAGACATGCAGGTTTGGTGAAATGGAAACTCTTAATTGCCCATAGGTCTGAATGTGAGATTGAATGAGTTTGTCTGTCTCTATATGTTAGCCCTGTGATGACCTGTCCAGCCGTTCATCTCCTGCTCCAGCTCCAGCTTTCCATGATCCTGCACAGGATATAAGTGGAAGGATGGATGGATGGATATATCTCTCCCTGACCACACTTCCATCGCTAACAACAGTTTATTTTGTAGATCAGATGAAAGTGTGGAGCATTACATGGTGTAAACTCATTCACCAAATTTTGAGAGACTTGTAAGCAGTGTGACAAATCAGGGGAAATTATACGTATTTACAGGTCTGGAGGTGTACAGCAAATTTCTTAAATCATCTAAATTGTAAGGGTTACAAAGCACTGGAATGTTTTAAATAATTATTTAAGTCATATATTAATCAAAAATTGAAGGTTTAGGGGTGCAATATGTACAGTACAGTGCTCATTTGCACTCTTGCAGCCTTTTTTCTTACATATCTGACCTTTCATTAGCATCCTTTATATATTTGTCTCTTTCTCTGATTTTGCCACTTTGTTAGTTTTATTTATTTATTTATTTTTTAAATGCATTAAATCAGGAGCTAGTGACTGCATGCAGCTTAATTCTGCCACAGTGTGCTGTATGACAGGTATATGCAGGTTAAATTAAGAAGTGTCTGAGGTGCTGTCATAATCTGCCCAGCCTTATAACAAACCCCACGTTGTAGTCCACCCTGGGCTGTTTAGATTGCTTCCTTGGAACCTTTTAAATGCAACACAGCTACTGGTGTATGAGTGTTACAGCAGTGGGGGTTTCATTTCTGCACTCCTATGTGTTGCTGGCTGAGTCTGGAAAATGTGTCTGGCTGGTAGGTTGAGTGGTATATGTATGTCTGTGAACAGAATATATAGAACATGTGTAATGTGTTGCTTGCAATTTGGAATCTGTGTCTGTCCTCATACATGGTTGTGTTGGTGTTGAAATTAGTCAGAGAGGGAGGATTTCTTCAAGGGCTACAGTAGCAGTTGTTCGAAGGAGTTCATGTTGGGCCATAGTTGTGCTAACCGTTGCCATAAGACTGCCCTCTTAAGTCAGTGCACATCCCTTCTGGACCTATGAAGGCTCTGTTAGAGCAATGACTGAATGACTCTTTGTGTTTCAAAGCCACATTACATTTAATAATTACACGTATTTGAACATTCTTCCTCCATCATAATTCACAGGCTTTCTGTAAGAGGAAACAAAGCAACTAATTTCAGTTATTTTCTAATTATTCTAAAAAAAAAAAAATTAAACTGTTGTCCTATGTGTCCAACATACATTCCATTCACCTGATGAATCATTTTCCGTCTTACTTTAATAGTACACTTGTTCTCTCTGTCATGACTTGTCTCTGTACCAGATGTCTGTGTTGAATGACAAGTCGGCATGTGTGGGCATCACACAGATTTTGTTTGTCAATGTGTTACAGCAGGTACATTACTTATGTTTATGGTACATACTGTATGTCAAACAAGACATAATTGACTCCACATTTTTGCTTATTGTTGGCCTTTTTGTTTGGTTGCAGTTAAATTTAAATTCAATGTATCTCTCATATCGTATAGGAAATTGCTGTATTGAAGGAAGTGCGGGTCCTGCAGGTTATCCCTACTGAACTGGTCAAGCCCTTCAAATCCAACCTCCCCCGTCGACTGGCTCAGAGTCATGTTGAACTGTTAGAGAAGTTGCTTGCTGAACTGGGTACAGAGAACTCTGGGTTCACCCTGGACAATGTAATGACGGTAAAACATGATATTTCTCTCTGAATTGATCAACACCACACTGTTTGTCAATGGGAATCTTCAGAGCTGAGTTGTTTTTTTATTAACAGTTGTGTTAGTTAACATGGCCCAAAAGTTTGTGTGACTATCTAAAATCAATTTTAGAAGCTTTTCCATTTTCTGAACAATTTCCTCTGGAAACACTGAAAACATCAAATTTTATGGGGTTGTCTTTAATTCTGAATATGATGAATTTGGCTGCATCAGCCTTTTAAATTTTACTTTAGCATTAGGTTACAAAATGTAACCCCCTGCCTTTTCAAATATCTGTAATAAAACTTAACAACCTCTGTCACTTTTTGGCAAAATGTCAACTCTCTCTTTAGTCATGCACTTCCCATGATCTTACCACATTTGTTCTATAACAGATAGATATAGAACATGTGGACAGAAACATACAGAATAATGGTGACTGTATGATTTCATTTTATGGGTAGGCATCCATCAAGCTAATTTTCCATTACATTTGAATTTGTTATAAAGGCTGAGTTCACTAGAACAGGCTGTCACTATTCAGTCAACTGAGTCAATGTTGTCACTATTGGCTCTCCCTCCCCACTCCTCTGGCTTCCAAAAGTGACTTAGTATCTATTTGCAAGCTATGCTACTGTTGACAGGGCCAGGCAAGCCAATGAGCCGCCCTGTCCTCCCCCTCTACTTTACGAGCTGCCCTCCACCCATCCCTCTATTCAACCCTACTCTTGACTCGGCATGGCCTTTATGAGTGAGAGCAAATTGTTAGGTTTGTGCATGCTTGCTCAACGCCTGTCCCCCTTGTGTTGGCAGCTTCTTGTATTTGCTTGGGAAACATTTCCCGTCTGGATTGAGATGTGACAGGAGAGCTACCCTTGTCTCTTACCCTTGCTGTCAGTTAAAACAGCTTCATGAGAAACATTTGCAAAAATCAGGTTTAAACTGAATTCTACTCTAATTAAAGAATGGTTTTGAAGTAGCCGTTTTATATTTGGCTTGTCTTTTGGTATGCTGTAATCAATACCTAGTAAATTTGCTGCTTTCAGGGTCACAGACCATGTGCTAAACAGATAAAGACCTACCAGATTACAGCAGATAATATTCTTATTCAACCTTAGGCAATATGAACAACTTGATCACCTCCCAGAACACCTACAACTCTGTACTTCTCATTTTGTTGCTGTTTGATAACTTGATAATAGAGGTGGTTATGTCTGATCTGATGTGCAGTTACATGGAAAACAAGCAAAACAGTACATCTCCCTTTAATTGAAACAAGTACAAGTATTTTAGTTGAAGATAGGCGGAACTCCCTGAATTCATGTATAAAACTCTCACTGGTATTTATTTTCATAATCTTGTTAGCTCATGTCGCCAGTTCTTTTGACAACTCCACAGTGTTTGCCTAGCAATGGTGTGAACATTTTTCCTTCCCCCCCCCTCTGTTACCTGGGTGATTTGCGGAGAGGCGGGAGCCAGAGTGAAAAAGGGGTGATTGAATTTCCCGTAATTAAAATGAGAAGTGGCCAGGAGAGACAACAGAGAATAATGGCAGCCTGTACCTCAGTCTATTGAGCAAGGGATGGGTGCCCATTGTACACAGTTTACCTCAGGATGTCAATGCTCTCTATGGACAGCCATTGTTTTCTCTATTTTTTTCACAGAGATTATGTCGGATAATTGTCTTACATCATAATGTGCACAGCTCTCAAAAGACTTCCTCGACAATGCCATCTTCATTATCTTTGAGAACAGAATATTACTAGATGAAACTTTGAATGTTTTGTGCAACTTCAATCTGTTAAAGTGCGATCTGTAAATTCTGACAGATCTAAAATTGTATGAGATGAGCAAAAGGTATGTTTTTTAATATTAGCTACTAAATATTTTTACAGCAATAACAAAAAATGCCTCTCAGGAGCTTTATTATCTCCCCCAATAAAGATGTGTATTCAGTTCGTCATTGTCCAGTAGCATGTGTTTAAACAGTACCAAGTCCATCAGTCAACATTCTGCCACAATAGCACAATATTTGCCCAACCGCTTCTCTATTTGCACTGTGTTGACAGAGAATTAATAGAAATCCTTTCCTCTGTCAGTTCTGTACAGCAGCACTGGAGCACAACTCACCTGCGGTAAAAGAACCAACAGTACGCATCATTTTATCCATGTACCAGCAGTACAGAAGTGCTGTCCTCCGCTACCTTCCACCCAGTGACAGTAATGAATGCAGTTTCCTTTACAAAACCCTCTTTGATCGCTTCGCTGAAATTGATGGAAAGCAGGTTGAGAATCAGGTAAGAAGTAGTTGTCTTTGCTGCACACAAATATCTTAATAATGTTTGACATTTTCTGCTTCTCCACATAAGCAATTTGTATCAAAAATGACTCAAATCTTCTATTCCCATTGTAACTCAATTTAAGATGGATGAACTTTGTATGGATGTCACTTCACTCAGTTAAAATTCTTGTTATCGCATTTCTAACCGAAAAATGTGTTCACAGTATTCAGTCTTTTAAAGATAGGTTTTAGATTTGTGAGTGAGGAGCAGCTGCTTTGGTGGACAGTGAAAACGTTGCACATGGCAGATTGGAGTACTGTCTCGCATTGTCTCACATCATTGAGTTCAGCTTTCAACAGGAGACTGCTTGACAGCAGTTCTGACCAATAACAAAAAAGAGAAGGGAGGTTCTCGTGTGGCACAGACAGCTAATTGGCTTTTCTGCTTCCATTACAAAAGCCATCACTGTCTTTTTTTGTCCTCTACTCACCTGGTCAAAAAGAATACACAAAATACAAACCAGTGGACCATGTAGTATAAATATGTTTGACTATTGTGGCTGTTTCATAAGTCAGGGGAATTAATTGATATAAGAATTTTTAGAAAAATGCTACTTCTTAATAATAATAATAAGCTGAATACAGTCAGACCTTTTATTAATGACAGCACAAAATTTAGTGGGTTTGTTTTACAAATAATGTGAACATGAACCAAATGCAGACAGTAGAAAAGTCAGGCCTTGTTCCAAAGTTGGCATAGTATGCTACTGAGTCACAAGTGTTGAAGCTGTATCCTCCGCTGGCACTTTCAGAGACCAGGCTTTCCCATTAGGTAATGGCCATGTGTAGGCACAACAACTGCCAAAGTGTTAAAATGTCTGGTCATGCTGTCATCTGGATGAGCTGTTGAAAACAAAACCACACACATCACCACAACTCAGAGTGATTGCTGAAGTTTAAGAAATGCAACTTCAAAAAAATAAGATACAAGCAAGAAACCAAACTTGGCATGGTGAGCAACAATTGGGTGTTACAGTGGCATGGTGTTAACTAAAAATTAAGGAGTGCTCTGAGAAAGATCCACTCTCTTCAGGAGCAGCTGTCTGCCTTGAAAATTGAGACCACCGTAGGTGGAGCTGTCGTTAATAGTGCATTTACATAACTTCTCATAACAACCACTAATTACTACTTGTATCATTTCAGTATGCCCACATAGGCCTGCTGGGATTTTGTACTTGCTAGATTGTCACAATGCCAGTCGGTCACATGTACATTATCAGTCCCAGTACTTCATATTAATATAGTGATTTGCAGAGGAGTCCCAACAATAACTTGTGATTTAAGTCACGATATAAGTTATTTCAAGCTTTTCTTGTGTGATAACATCTCATTTTAGAACTGTGCATCATGACATGCATCTATGCTTTTTTCTTGTAAAGGAAAATGGCAATGACAGCACCAAAGGACAAACACACGGGAAAGAAGCTCCAAAGGTTGAGAAAGAGAAGGCCGGCAAAGCAAGTATGTTTTTTTATGTTTGGCATATGAAGATAAAATCACCTCTCTAATAAGGAACACCTTTGCTTGAGTGATAAAAAAGAACAAAGACAGTGTTTACATAAATTCAATGGCATTCGTGTAAATATACAGATTATAATATTTATGATATGAGCTGACATTTGCCTCCAGTTAAGACAGCTGAGTGTCAACTAAAAAACAAAATTGGGCACTCAAGAAGTACTTTATTAAATTCAACTGCACCAGAAAGTCAACCTGTGGAGCCTACTTATGTTTGAAATAATTGTAAGACAAATATATATGTTGCTGTCTGCTACAGTAAAGAACATATTGTGTTTAGAAAACTTTGACTGGCAGTACATGTAAGTGAGAATAATTTGGACTTTCACGTAATCCTCTGTGAATATGGTGTAAAATAAAGGAAGAATTGAAAATGAAAAGTAATCGTTTTAATTAGTTTTACATGTAAAGGCTAAAATTTCAGCTTAGTTCCAGTTTGCATGGTCTTACATTATACAGTTGCTTTCTGTAGCATTTTAGCATAAAATCTATCAGTGTGCCACCAGGTCTGCTGTATTTCTTAACAGCACTAACAGATTGCTTTATGGCTTAAGTAAAGTGTGCCAGAGTTCCACTGCTTGGGGAGCTAAAGGGTCAAGAGTTTTTGGGTATGACTGATGGTGTAGCCTTAATTATGAGAATTTCTAGCAATGGTGGCTCCTTCAGATTGGGCTGAGATGTCTTTCTTAACAAGAAAAGTACATATGAACAACCCACTTTTGTGACTTTCCCATCTTCATTGGTAACTCGGAATTCACAAGTTGTGATGTATGATTTGTTTTTAAATGGCTGAATCTATAGATGTTTGTCATTTTCGTTGACTTGTTCCTCACCGTATCATATAAATGTAAAACTCACAAAATTCTTTAACCATGTTGTCTTATAGCGCCTAATTTTGTTGTTTGTTACCTACCATGGCTGTGTTCTCAGGATGTTAAGAATTTGAATGCCAAGCACACCGTGAAGAACGCACAAACTCACAAATTCCTTTTGAAAGCAGCATAATAGTACCTACCGCATGAAATTGAGGTTACTAGTTTCTCAACCATTTCTCACGATGACCTGAAGAAGTACCACCAACTAAAGAAGCAACACCTTGACATTGACCATAGATGAGCAACAAAATCAATTGATTTTAATTCAGTTGATGAAATTGAAGCAAGTTTTATTCTACCTAATGTATTACCATGTATTGCCCATTGTTATTATTAGCTTAGAATGTACAGACCATTTTTAAGCTAATAATAACAATGGGCAATACAAGATC
>OMOW01083984.1:0-17476 GCA_900312555.1 Lamprogrammus exutus
GCTTGGCGTTCTGCGCATGGGCGGTCTTTGGTACTACGCTGAGGCGGCCTATGGTACTACACTGAGGCGGCCTATGGTACTACACTGAGGCGGCCTATGGTACTACACTGAGGCAGCCTACACTGAGGTATGCTACAAAAAAATATTATATATTTCATATATATCTATATCTTTTACCTGTAGGTCGTCATACAGACTGCCGCTGAGGTACATCTCTCTGAGGGGCATGTCAGGCAGTTTGGCGTGCAGGAAGACCCTGAGCTCAGCACAGATGTCCAGCGCCGCCCTTCTGGCCGTAGCCTGCTCTTCAGTGGGAATGTTCACGTTGTTCAGGTAGAACTCCCACAGGTGCTCCTGCAGGGACAGACGCATCCGGGCTCGGGACAGGTCCGTTTGGGCGGTGCCACTACCTCCCACTGCAGCTCGACCCACAGTCCTCCTCAAACGGTCTGAGGAGAATGGAGGTGATTCAGAGTCAAGCTGGTCATGGAAAGTAATACCATCCAAACATTTGATGATGATCTTTCCTTTTCCACTAATGTTAAAGAGGAGGCAAGGGATGTGGTGAGAATATTATAATAGGGAGAAACTAATACAAACTCAGCCTACAAAGAGCCATCTAGAGGAGTTCTGTAGTGTCAGAGAGATTAGTTAGAATTTAAACAAAGAAGAAAATTCAGTCTTAACATGATCAAGTATGGGGCTCTTATTTTAGTTTTTACCTTTTAACTGTTTGGTATTTATATAAACATTAAAGAGCAGGCGGAAATTAGGAGATATGAATGGATATTGGATTATAAGAATATCATGTGCAATTTTAAAAAAATGCTCAATTTGCCCCGAGCAACCTTTGGGGATTGGGGAACTAAAATTCAGGTGACAAATTGGTTTAAACTCTGGGAAATCCAGGTTTTTTAATGGGGAAAAAAATCAGTAAAAACCAAAAACAATGAGCCTCAATCATATTCAAATACTGACCTTAATTTCTATTTACTTTATTGTTTTGAGTAAGTAAGTAAGTAACAGCAAGGTAACTAACTACAAGAGAAAACACCCACTGTAAAGGAAGAGCAACAATCCTCGAAATAGGCTGTCTGTCAACAGATTAACCAAAAAATAAATCAATAATGACAATTTAGGTTGAACAGAAGACATCAATCGCCTTGGACAAAATTTCACAAAAAAATGGCAGTTATCCTCACCTGGTTGAAAAGAGTGTGAGGACGTGGGCAGAGACTGGAGTGACCTGCTAACTGTCGACTTCATGTCCTGGTTCAGAACTCGTGGGGACGAGCCCATCCAGGCGGGTTCCTCCCAGCTCCTCTTTCCAGTCTGCTCCATCTTGGTGGGGCTGCTGGGGGCGCTCATGGCACGGTCATACATCTGTACAACAAAGAAAAGCATGAATTATTTTGTTGTTCAGAGTGCATGTAGAAAATGGGGTGTGTGAAGAACACTGTTAGCAATGATTATCTTCGCACGTACTCTTTTGACAGCCAGCGTTGCAATGCCGAGCATGGCTGCTCCGCCCACCCCCAGCACAAGCTTGGCATTGGAAAGCATAAAGTCGATGGCTGAGCCAATCCCGTTGCCATCCTTCTTCCCTTTACGGTCTCCATTTACCCCTGCCATACTTCCTCTGAGGATGGAGGATATAAAAAAAGTGAGACTGGGACAGACATGAATATCACATTTCAGGGCATTTTGTCTTTCTCAGATGGACCCTCCAAGGATCCAAGTCAAGTCATTTTACTGGCACCAACCAATCTATAATCAGTCAAATTTAAAGTTTTTGATCGTTGAATAACTCACTTTGACACTTCAAGTAGGTTTAACGTTATTGATACCACTTTGTGGCTGTGAAGGACGTCTTTATTCTTGGTTATTGTCTTTCACTGCCTGTCTTATTAGTACTGATCCTTTTATCTCAGGCATGAGCAAATTTGTGTTGTCAGGTCATGAGCTGCACCATAAAACACATATTGCTAACTAACGTCAACGTCAGAAATTGAAACGAGCAACGTTTCAGTTGTGTCGTTTTGTCCTGTTCAACAAATCTAAATCAGGCTCCATACCCCGCAGAGAGGGACTCAGGTCTTCACATTTTCACTGGTGATGTACACTTGAATATTTTCTTATTTTGAAACCCACCTCAGAGATACCAGTCTTCAAGTCCACCAGATGATTTTTAACCCCTCCACCCCTACATAAGCCCACCCAATCTGCTGCTGAGGAAGAACTGGCCCCGCTTCAGTGCGTCCTCCTTATCTTCGGGCACTGTCAGGGCCTTGCAGCGGCGAAACTCACGGGCCACGGCACGACGATAGTAATTACGATCAGTGTACTGAAGGTGACGCCCTGCACGGAGCAGTGCTCTGTACAGGTCCAGCACCGCACTGCGAGACCAGCCGCCCATTAGGCACCACACATGGAGAGGGGGGACACCCTGGCAACTTAACAGAGGACAACAGGAGTTCTGTGATGAGGGATATCAAGTTTCCACACAGAAAGCTGAAACATTTTTCACTAAAAATTAACAACTCGTGGGTGTGGTAGAGACAAATAGTTTCCAGGAAGCCTAAGCACATTGAAGTCCAGACAGGAAGAACAACACTTTGTGTTTGAAGAGATGGGATAAGAATAGCAAACTGATTTGTTAGACATACCTGAAATCATTTTGTTGTAAATCAATATGCTGTCCGATAATGAATCAAAAGCCACACTACAATTTATCATTTAATGACTCGATTACCACCATTCGTAATATCAGAAAGTCATTAAAGACCTGCTCCATGTCCAGTTAGTACCTTTAGGTTACACACAAGTGAAATCACGAGAGAAATGATGAGTTACTGATACCTTGAATATAATCTCCTCTACATTACAGTGTTACTTGTGGACAGGAAGGCTGGGGTTAGCGAGCATGCAAATCCGACAATTCAAGCAAACGCAACAGCTTATAATACAAAGTACCTCCGTGTCGGGGACCATGTCCATAGTAAAAGGGAAAATGTTGACACGAGAACCCACAAAGAGTGAAGAGTCTTCAGAAAATGGCTGGCTCAATGGAAAGTCAAACATCACTTAGACTAGCTAGTTAGCCTGACATGCTAACAGGCTGTTAGGTCTGCAAACACTGACCTTACGTTCATCTTCATTAACCACACACTCATGAAAGAGTGTGGAGAAACAATACAACTATACAACATGTACAAAACACACAAAATAACTTACGGTTCAGAAATTAGCCCAAAGATCTGTCCTTAGACTTAAGGACCATTTTCATCACGCCGGGGTCAGGTACGAGAATGACAAACCGGAAACAAATACAGTGCTGTATAATACTATATCCGGTTTACGGTCGTGGTTGCGTACGTTTGTAAATTGTCACTGGTCACAATTGGAAGCACACATAAATATTAGTTTTTTATACAGTTATATTCAAATATAGTTCATGCACCACATGTAATATTTACTAGTTTACAAGTCAACATATTTGCATTGTGTTGTACTGTAAATATAAATTAAATATATTTACATTTAAAAAGATGTCAGTCATTCTAGTTTTATACATTTCAGTATTTAATTTATTTATTTAATCTCTTTGTTTAGTTATAATAAAAATAATTGAAATTTTCAAGATTAGTCACTATATGTGGGTGGTTGACATACCTGTATAAGCTTGAAAAAAGTTTTATTTTAAACTTCAAATATGAGGCATGAAAATTATTGAGTTGCGTTGCACTGACTCTTATATTTCCAAAAATATATTTGATACACAAATTTGTTGTATTAGTGCCTAAAATTGTCATACGGTATGACATGAAAGTTATTGTATATAAAATGAAAATGGGGTATTATTTTCTCAAGTAACTCTCTATCATAATTCTGTATCATTACCATCTTGAGATACAGCATTTCCTTGTGCAAATTCATTATATTTTGTATTATTTTTCTTTAATCATCGTGCAAAGTAAGATATCTGTCCTCAATCTTTCAGTATATTTTTGATTATTTCTGACAAACATACAAGTATACAAATATAAAAGGAGGAAATACATGGCAGAAAAGTAACCCCTTTATATACAGCAAAGACCAGCCTCAGTATCAGTGGTAATGATTAAGCACCGATGATTTAGCAGCACAGCACGCCATGTGCCATGGAGGGATAATTGAGCTTGTAATATCAATAAGTCAATCACCTCACCCTATGGTATCTTTGATTAATTCCTCTAATTCTGGTTGAATGGTTGAAGTTATGGTAATCAGTGAAATGAACAGGACAGAATATCAACCTGCACACTGTTGATACTTCTTGACACATGGTTGCCCACTGCTGTGATAAACGTGTACGTGTCCCACTGTGCCTTGCAGACAAACCATGTGTTTTCACTGGGACCTGAT
Organism: Lamprogrammus exutus; assembly: GCA_900312555.1. Lineage (NCBI taxonomy): Eukaryota > Metazoa > Chordata > Actinopteri > Ophidiiformes > Ophidiidae > Lamprogrammus > Lamprogrammus exutus. The sequence continues at coordinate 4,405 of OMOW01083984.1, forward strand.
TACACAACCAGAGACTATGACTATTGTTTAAGTTTGAGGCAGACAACTAACTGAAGGAAAATGAGAACCAAATGTCAGACTTAAATTAGTTTAAGATTGACAGGTGACACCATGATTTTTTCTGTTTTATGTACATAGAGGCTCTTACTCTGAATCACTGAAAATTACATTTAGATCATGATGTTATAAGTGCAAAGGTCAGAGTCTTAATTAGAGCAATGACACTAGTCCCACGACTGTAAAAACAGAGAGAACATTTGTGTGCTACTGTGATACCTCTCAGAAGCCTTTAAATACATGTATTAAGGTGGATTATCTATGCCCTTTTAAATTAAATAATAACAAGACGGCACTCAAGAAATGTTTTAGAAAGTACAAGCTTTATAATGTGAACATGTAAATATTGGCTGCATCCCACAGAACATTGTTTTGCAGTGACAAAGTTAAAAGACATTAAGAAACACAGGTATGGTAATCAATATATAAAAATACACATGCACAAAAAATAGTCACATATTTCATGTGACTGTTCATACAATAATAACATGTTCATATGATAAATAATTAATCTGATGTTCATTTCTACAATACAATGGATTTGTGTGGTATTTGTATGGTACCTTATTTGGATAGATGTTCTACAGGTGAAACAGCATTGTGTCAAAACATTAAAACATTATTGTGGTAAATTAGGATTTATCATTGTATGATGCAATATTTTTTTATTGATGTTAATGTTGAGGGATGTGGGGGGAGGAGCATGTTTGGAGGCACATTTCTACAACCCCAACTATACTTTTTCCTTTGTGATTACACTTGAGAATTGACCTGCACTAATGAAAATCACAATTTTGGGAACATTTTAGTTTTGGATTGGGTGAAGGAGGCTGGTTAAATTAGTGTACACTTTTTCCTGGCTAGTGGCAGGCAAAGCAGAAAATTGGAGATGATTTTTAGAACTCCAAACTGGATGAACCTCCCAAAGACTCCCATTTGGATCTTTCATTGTAATAGTCCATACCTTAAACTCCGTTTTGGCCCCATTACGGCTATACAGTATATCACGTCATCTCAGGGCCTGAAAATACATCGTGTACCAATGATCAAGGCATGTACTTCTTTCCCTTCATTCTGGGTATGATTTGTATGTCTCTGATGTCATCATGCTGAAGCAGCCAACACAAATAACGTTCTGTCCCTATACCCCATCCACTGGTCAGGAGTGGTTTCACCTCGCGCATGTCAAGGTACCATCTGTAGGACTCTACTGGAACTGCATGGTGCCTGAGGGCTTCCTGTACCATCTCAGGAGTGGAATGACGTTCACCAAGACCCATAGTTTCCCCCAATCCCAGGAGGAGGTCAGCAGCTTTGGCCTTGCTCTGCCCTGTACCTTCCACATATGCCTGGTAGAAGGGAACTCCTAGGTGATCCATCTCAGTCAGCCAAACAGCACCACCAAATTTCTCTATCAAGACCCGTTCCCCTTTGCGTGTTAGCTTTCTGCCAAACTTGGGCTGACCATCTTGTACCCACTCTACACAGTCAGCAGAGGGCATCATGGGAATTGCCTTATCTAGAGGGATTCTGGGTAGTGGGGTTTTTCCATCCAGCTTACTGATTATAGTAGTGGCATGGGTAAGGGATCTGGCAGAGTTGAGTATTATATCAGAGTGTTTCTTCAACATAGACTTGGTGAGATGAGCTAAGTAACCCTCTGCTATGTGGATGGCTTTGTCCATGTCACCCAACAGTTCACACTCCACATGGTAGAACTGGTTCAAGTGTGTGGCATCAGGATCTTCCCCTCTAAAGCTGGGAGATATGTAGTAGGTCCCAGGCAGGTTCTCTTGGAAGCGGAGGAAGTATTCTAGGACAAACTGCATTGAGTCAGCCAAGTAGATGTCCTGGCCTAGCAGGTTAATGGAAACCGGTTCTGAATCAGATCCCAGGCCCATTGGTGAGGAGATGGTGTCTGTAGTGAGAGGGGTCAGAGCATAGGAAAACTGGCAGATATTGTGGAAATATTCCACCGTGCTGTGAAATAGAGTGTTTTGAATCTGGAACAGGTTGCGATACCACTGGCTCTTGATAGCAAGTGTGGAGTGAGACTGAGGGTCTTCCCATGAATGAGGAGGTTTGCACTGGGTAAGTTTTGAATGGATCTTTTTGAGAGACTCAGGATCAGCAGCTGTACCATCAAGTGATGACACATATCCAGGGTAGCTGTGGAAGAATTCTGCTCTCAGTTCAGAAGGCTTAGTGCCATCTGGTGAAGGTACCAGAGGGATCAGCTTAGCATGGGCATAATCAATCTCAAAGCCCTCAAAGATCAATGCAACACCTCGAGCTCTCATCCCCTCCTTCAGTAGCTGGGCAACTTTATAAGTGGCTAAGATCAGTGCTTTGTAGTCAGCATCCTCCAGCCTGAAGAGGTCACTGGATAATGGTTTGCGTGGCACCACAACAGTTAGTCCAGGAGTGTTTGGGTATGGTGTGAGGAATGCAACATGGTCACTGTCTTCCCACACTCTCCACTGCCGCTCCTCTCCACGTACAATACGAGAAAACAGGTTATCATGAGAAGGGTCCCCAAAAAAGTCAAAGCAAGAAGGTGCATTTGGAGTTGGCAATTTGTTTCTAATTTTGGCTTGAACCTGGGATAGTGCATCATCATCCCAGCATGAGCCACTCTTTGAGGTGCAGTAGCCAGGATCATAAGCCTGGAATTCCTCCTTTTCGGCAAGATGGGGCCCCCACTTTGATCCTAAGCCATGAAGTGGTAGCAGCCTTATTTGTGCTGGATGATCAGTGATTGGATTGAAAACTAATGCACAGCGCTGCACTCCCAGTCGCTCACATAGCAATTTTGATAAAACCTTTGCTCCTTGCAGCAAAGCCATAAAATCAGGTATTGCCAACTGGAAAATGCTGCTTGTCCCGCTGAGGGTTTTTCTTGTCAGAATGGTTGAACCAGGGGTCCAGGGGTTGGAATGCAGGTAAGCAACCAGCTGATCAGTCTCCCAGATCACATTAGAGACACTCTTCATAGGTCTGAGGACTTCCACACGTGAAATGCCACTGATCATTGAGGCCACAAACATCACACTTGCATTAGTTTCAATGATGGCATCGCCTTTAGTGTCCACAGCAATGATTCCGGCACAGACCCCTTTCAGGTTTTCAGTCATTACTTCTTGACATGCCTGCCTAAGGCGATAGCCTTTGTTAAGGTAGAGGCTGGCTATTTTCTGTGCAACAGTGTGCCTCAGAAAAACATCCCCATCTCCAGAACAAGCAACAGCTACCTTGTCATTGGCATATATTCCTGCCCCTACTACTGCTGTATCCCCAACTCGTCCTTTCAGTTTACCTACTAACCCACCTGTGGATGATGCAGCAGCCAGTCTGTGCCAACGATCCAAGGCCACAGCTCCAACTGTCTGAGGGTGATTGTTTGTTTTCAAATTTCCACTGCTGAGCTGAGCTATCAACTGTCTGTGACGTAGATCAGTGTAGAAATACTCGGGCCCCACAGGTTTCTCCTTCTCCACACTCTGCAGAAACTCCTCAGCCCCATCTCCTACAATGAGTGAGTGTGAGCTTTTCTCCATGACACATCTGGCTGCTTTTATTGGGTTCTTCACATTTTGCACACACGCAACAGACCCTGATGTCATTGCATTGCCATCTGCAATAGTTGCTTCCATTTCATTTTTTCCGTCTTTGTTAAATACTGAGCCTTTTCCAGCATTGAACAGGAAACAGTCCTCAAGAGCCTCCACTGATCTCTGAACAGCGTCCAGACTCCTGCCACCTTGGCGAAGCACTTGGGATCCAAGGGTTAATGCTGTATTTAGAGCAAACTCAATAACCCCTATCACTTTGGTGTTCAGCATCATCTCCTCACCAGCACCACCATGGATCACCAGAGTATAGTCTGGGCTGATGCCAAAGGCAGAGTCAGTTGTGGCATTGCTGTTTTCTGGCCCCTCTGGACAGTTATACAAGTCTCCATTCATTTCACCTGCTTGCCCCTGTTGAAGTAGACATTCTAGGGCGCCCATTTGACATGCAATGGCATATCTAACAGCGAGGAGCATCACTAACTTCAGGTTTATTGTCAGGTTTTCTTGAAGCTTCTGCAGTGCCAGAGCAAAGCTCCCTTTTCCATTAAGCACAATGCGAACCTTGTCTGTCTTCCCAAGATAAGTTACAGCCAGCTGATCTTTGGCATAGACATTCCCTACTCCACACTCCACACCCTCCATCAGATCTGTACCTGTAAGGTACACAGATGGACACCCAAATGAATCAAGGAACTTTTTGAGTGGATTTTTAGATGGCAAACATCGACGCAGAGCAGCTAAATGTGGACCAACTCCATGGCCACTTTTAGTATTTTTGATGAGGCTCTTGTGCTCCAAAAAGGCAACATGGAATAAACACAGCAGGTCAGTTGTATAATGGATTGTGTTATCTGGTCCAATGCAGGATGATAAAGCACCTACTAACTTGCGGGAATGCATGGTGAGAGAATATGTGGGGTCACAGCGGCCATGTTTGTAGTGGCGCATATGGGTAGGTGTGACAAGCACGTGACTGGCAGCTGATTCCCCAAGAGTCTGCCTTAAAGAGAGCTGCAAAGAGAAATTGATCCAAGCATCATAAAGGCCTCTGTGCCCCCGTAAAGCAGAAAAGACATCAGGGTAAGAGGACACATCGAAAGTTATAATTGGATGAGTTGCTATGAGGGAAGGGTTTGGTTTGGGACTATTCACTCCCTGCAGGGGAAATGTCAAAGATGTTAGGGAAACAGAATTGTCATTGTTCTCTATGACAGACACATTCCCATTTTCTGTGTCAGTATGGACATGGTTAAACTCAACAGTTTCAGACAGATTGTACAAACACTGTGTCACAAGCCCTGCAACCATCCCATCTACAGCACTGTGCTCTAACACCATTCCAGCTGTGCTGTCCTTAAACACCACCAGATTCACCACCTGTCAAGAAAATAGCAAAAACAAAGAATAACAGTTTGTCAGGTTGTTGTTTTTTGTTGTTTTTAGAACTCACTCTCTGCAAGCTGAAAGTCATATGTCTGTGTATATTGATATCTGAAATTAAAATAATTTAAAACTAAACTTTAGATTTAAATCTTTTGGACCATAATTATGGAGTTTTCAAAAAAGCTTTACTGTTTTATAAAAGGCTTTTACCCAATTTATCAGTTTTACTGACTGATGGAATATTTACAAATCTGTGGGATATTTAATTTTAAAAATGTATTCAATTAAATTATTTTAGAAGGTCAGCTGAAAAGCTTTTTTATACCCTCCTTTTTGTCTTGATGTTCTGACTGTAACTGACTGCTGTGCTGTGAGTATGTGGTGTCTTCAACCAACAAGACATTCTAGTTCATGATATCATAAAGATGTTACAATAAGTTTGACATGAACCGAAAATATTTTTACAGATTCTATCAATACCTTGTCGTAGTATCTCAGACAGGGGCTGTCTCCTCCTCCCAGCCTCACTGCATTAAGAATATCAGCCAGTTCAGAAGGTGCATTGCAGTCCTCCAGTGAAATTGCCACCACAGCACTCTCCATTACGCCCAGTGATATCGCTGCGGCCCCTCCTTGCTCCAGGATCTCTTCCCTGATGGTGGCCCATTCTTTGCGCTCCAGGGCAGAGAGGCTGCAAATGGCTGAGGGGTCATTTTGTTTCCCTGCAGTGGGTTGGATCATCACCTGAGACACCTGTTTGTAGATGTCAATGAATGGTCGAGCAGAAAGTGGCCCACCAATGCTGGAACGACACAGTATGTCAACAGGGAACACTCCTCCGGCACATGTGATGATGGCATGGAGGCTTTCTGGGTATACCTGGAAATGACAAAGCTACATATTAGAAATTGCATAATATGCAAAAAAAGGATGTGATAGGATTGGAGATTTGGAAAAAAAAGTTAATATGGCTGTCAACTGAAAATGTGTAATTTTTCTTGTCACTATTAAAGAGTTCTGCCAAAAAACTCACCTTAATTTCATCTTTAATTCTGCCAGGTATTCGGCTAGCAGCGAATACCTCTGACTGCTGTGTGTGCTCCATTGGCACATCCCCCTCCAGCATTGAGGGCTCACTGTACAGTTTTGCTACTGCCCAGAGCAGAGCAGCTGCCCTTCCCACCTGGGAACATATTTTTGCTTTTGATGGGAGCAGAACGACTGGAAGTGCTGTGGATGTGGGCAAGGGATCAGCACAGGTCAGCAATGCTCTCTTGAACTGCTCTGTCACCCAGTTCTCTCGGCCTGCAGCACTGGTTGCTATGTTTTGTTGGGCCTGATGGAGGAGCTCTCTCTGCTGTTCAAGTGTGATTTTGAACTCAGGGTAAAGATCAGGGGTCAGGGTGAGCTGCAGGACACGGCTTACTTCTCGCAAAGTGACCTCCAGATCGGGAATAGGGTAGTCAAGAAGGGTCATCCTGTCAATAAAAGACGAGAAAAAAGACACAGAGAGACTTTAGTGGCACCAGGTGCTTTGTTGGACATTATGTGCCTCAAATACTATCAATACTAATATTTTACTGCTTTTACAACAAATGTTTGATAACTTATTTTTTCAGATAATTGATGAAACAATTCAAGAAATGTATCTGATCTTTGTGTAAAGGCCTCATCACACTGCTGCGACTCTTAACAACTCTTAACAGCATATCACCATTTTTTGTTGAAATTGCTGACTGATCGCTGAAAGTTGGTCAGAGTTGAAGTGGCAAGTGCTGTCAACTAGAATTCTTGAAACTACTAGAATTCTTTTCTGCCATAGTCAGTTTGTTAGTCATGGCAATGTGATAAGGCCATTTGTATAAACACTTCTGTCAACGTGATAAATATACAATAAAAGAGAAAATCTTGACATGGTAAATCAGTGACATGACATTGTGACAATGACAGTGTCACAGAACACTGAACCAGAAAATACACAGACCAGGGGGGTGTATGTCTGGCTCCTGGTGGTTTTGGAGGATGATGACAACGTTCTAGCCTGTAAAGCGCCTGTGACTAACATGACTATGGTCATTGTTCTGCTGGATATCCCTGACCTCTCTGCTTGACATACATACATCATCTATGCCCAAACCATTTCTTACCCAAAGACCTGCAGTACACTTTTGATACCTGATGTGTTCATGGGGCTTGGATCTTGGTACTCCCAAAGTGTGATATGAGCCTGTGTGCAAGTGTGTAATCAGCAGGATGAGAAGCTGTATGTGGACTGGCCACAAACTCTTTTCAGTCGAGGAGCTCTTGCCTAGAGTGAAGAGGACCTGATGGGGTCTAGAAGGGTACTAAAGTACTAAAAACTGATGCTCAAAAGCTTTTTCGTTTCACATGCTTTTTGTTAATTTATCATATGGCTTTTATGTTGTGGACCATCGCAACAGTTACAGAAAGGCGACACTGACTGTAACGGGTCTGTCATTTCATAGAGTGGTCCAATCTCATGGCCTTACTTTTGCTTCCTCATTTCCTCCTCACATCTCTTCCTCGCTCCTTACAGTAGCCTATATTGTATCGGCATACACTGTTTACATTACATTTATGTGCAATCAAACTAGCTCAAACCCACCATAGTGGTACAGAGTAACAGGCACTGTGCTAGAACCTTGATTTTCTGAGTTAATGTGAACAAAGGCTACCTTAAGGCACAAGCAGAGATGTGATGAGAGGAAATGAGCTCTTTGCAGCTGATGGCCTTGATATTATGTGTTTCTCAACAATTTCAAGCTTTAAAATGCATCTTAAAATACTGTGTAAGTAAAGGAAAAGAGGAGGACAGGATGGCTATACTTTTACTTGAGAATAAAAGTACTGCGGAAGCTGTTCTGCTATGTCCCTCACAAGGACACCAACAGGGGCATTATAAGGTTCACAGAAACGAGATTTACAGTCACTATTTCATTGGATTGCATTATATTGTGCGGATGTACCTAATAAACTGGTAGCTCAATGTGTAACCAAAATCTTCACCAGAAATTGCTTATTTCTTTTAGTCTGTGTGTAGTAGCTCTGCATTTGGTAATCTTAATATCTTATAATACAGAATATGCTCCTTCTCATCATCTTAAACATTTTCTTCACATGATCTCCATCCTTTCTCATATTAGTGAGGTCAGTAAGTCCATGATCTGATTTGTACTTAAGAGACAGGTGAGTCAAACACAAGCCTCTTTGTGTTTTAAAGTGGTGAACATGAATGGAATCCATCCATGTACTTCTATGTGAGACTTTGCTCCTCATCTGACACGTGATATAAGTTAATGGTCAATTAAGATAACCCCCCCAAAAAACTCAAGCCTGGCATTTTGCATTGCTGGTTGTCATGGGAATGATTAGCTTGCTTTTTGAGTGTTGGAAAATTAGATTTCTCCTAATTTGCTCCATCAGTTTAAGTTGCCCACACAATGCTGCCTGTCTGCATTCTTTCTGAGGCCGAATTCCGGTTCGGCAGTGATCCTTATCCTGTGATTCCAATAGAGAATACAAGCACGAGGAAAGTAGGGGAAAAAATAAAGAAAAACATGTAGAAAAATGTCAAATTCTTGGTTTCTAACATTTAGATGACAGTGCTGATATCACTTCATTTTTGGTGCAGTATCAAATGTTGTATTTCACTGCTGATAAAGTAATAATAAAAAGTTACAATAATACTATAATAACATTACTAATTCAACTGCTTGTCGTGGTCTATAACTACTTGCCGAAAGTGTTTATTTATTATCTTTTTTGGCTGCGTACTTGTCTATCCACTTTGCTGCTGTACACTGGAAATTTCCCCATCGTGGACAATTAAAGGCTTATCTTATCTTATCTTATCTTATCTTATCTTACTAGTATTATCATTAATACTTCTACTGCTGCTGCTGTTGAAAATGATAGCTACTAAAGGTGCTACACTTTTTATAACTGAAGGCAACTACTGCTAGTTTTCAAGGCATTGTTACATAGTTTTCAATGTAATGATTTCAACATTTGTCTTAAATTCCATAAGATTTACATTGACATTGAAAATATTTCAAATCATTCTGTCAAACCTTTCCATATGAAGACAGAATGGCAGTTTTGTTTTGATTTTGAAACATTTTTGAATTGTCTTTACTTAACTACAGCTTTTGGTGACTACCCCTCTAACTTCGCTTATTATTCCTTCTGAAATCTGATTCCTGATCTGATCCCTCCCGTTTGTAGTAATGAGTTGAATGTATACAGGAAAACTAAGAGAAACAAGGAAAACAACCATTACTGGATTGTTATTCATGAGAAATATTTAAAGACACTGGCAACATTTTTTGACGACATCGACTCTCACTTCTACTTTAACTACTCGAGAGAGAGAGAGAGAACATTCTATTCTATTCTATTCTACTCTATTCTATTCTGTGACCGTGGTAATGGACTATCTGCCTGTAATAGGAGGGTCACACAATCACCATTAGTTCAACAAAGATGTGAAACATGATCATAAATGGTTAATTGTGTTGTATTTTATTATAATCTTTAATTTAGTGACATTAAAAAAATCTATTGCCCCATATATTTCCTTTGTTGTTTTTACTTTTTTACATCTACTTTATATACTAAAAAACACATGATCATACTTTCAGTCATACTTTATCAAAGAGGTCCCCGTCAGTACTGATACACATAACGTACATGTTATTCTATTGTTATAAATGTTACTATATTGTTTTCCTCTCTGCATACACATATTTCTTTTCACACAGTTTATGTGAAAACATTGTGTAGTTAAAAAAAAACTTACCTGAGTGTGTGGATTTCTCTAAGGTCTGGCCAGTTGGTGTGGTGGCAGAACAGTCAGTGGAAAGAATTTCGTTTTACAACAAAAAGGCAGTTTGCCTTTACTAAGGAGCAAGTGACTCCAATTAAGCAATTCAATTTTCTCTCTCTCTCTTTCTCTCTCTCTCTCTCTCTCTCTCTCTCTCTCTCTCAAATCATTGGTTCAAATTATTTCCATTTAAGATATACAGTAATAATATCCATGAAAACACAATCTATGCAAAATTGCTCAAATGTGCTTTACAACATTTCAACTACAAGCGTTTTTCATTCAGACGTAAGTAATCTTAGGTGTATTGTAAAATGATATTATAGAATAGCCCCACTAAATGGTGCTAAGGCACACAAACTCTTGAAAAAGAACCTTACCAGCCGTGATCAGCACCTTTACATCTCACACAAGGTCAGTACAGACATGTGAGAGACACCAATGACATCAGAACCTCCTGCTATAATCATAATTTACATAAAGCTTAGTAGATATCAGTGTGACAGTATATTCCAACTCTGTGTCAACTACATGCATGATAGATGAAGACAAAACTGTCATGATTTGTAATGCTGTATCTGCACTGCATACTGGATACTCATAGTGTACAGTACTAATCTTAACACTGTACTTTTTGCAGTAAGTTTGCTGTAAATTAACATCGTACACCATTTGCCAATATAAAGCTAGACTTTACTTTACTTTATTGGTTTATTACTCATGCGCATTAATTAACAGAAAAACAGTAAATGCGCCAGAGTTAGCCTGAGAGGTTAATTTTCTTCTGTCATCTCTGGCAAGGTGTTAAACTGCACCCTAAAGTCAAGAACAATTAAAGTGGACCAAAATGAAGTAACACAGATACAATTAGAAATGCACTCAGAGAGATGCTACACCCACACTACAAGTTTTGTGAATTTCTTTTGGTAAAATAAATTAATGTTTCTGCTTTAGTGCTTTTACGAGTGCACTTAAAGCAAAGGCACAGTTACAGGAGTATGCACATATTTTACAGCCAGTAAACAATATCAGCTAGCTAACCTATCCACCAACCAAATCGTCTTTTTCTCAGCTATTGCTTGGTAGTGTCTGTTTTTCATGTTGTGGAATTAGGAAGTTGTGTTGAAGTGTTAACTTAGATGAGACAAAATTCAAAATGGTGGGAAACCTGCTGGGTGCATGTGGGCGTGGTCTATATGGGTAGATACAGCTGATCCCAAGGAATAGAGGGGGAAAAGAATTTTGGTTCTGCAATGTGAGGCTCAGAAGGTATTGACAAAATTTCACTGTTGTTGTTATAGCACCACCATCAGGTCGACTGATAGTTCTCCTTTTGCATAAGATGTGAGTGCAAATGTGCACAAAAATGTGCACAAATGTGCTGGGTCAGGTATGAGGACTTCGTCTACATTTCACTCTGAGCTGGCTTATATCCTATTCACTATTTGGTTTTATCACATGATTAGAAACGTGTGAACGATGTTGAGTCATTGTGTGTACATGATGACACTTATGCAGCCCATGTTTGCTATTTTTTTAGTACATCACTATGCAAAATTTGTTTTGTGTGTGTGTGTGTTTAGAGTTTTGCAAAAAGAGTAAAGGAGATCTTTGAGAAACGACTGATTGATTTAATAAATGGGTTTAGGCCATTGACCGTTTTGACCGATGTAAACTGTAAAGACAGAACAATCGCGTTGTTTCTGATTACATGGAAATTAATCTATGGAATTTTATATTTAGTCCTGCAATGCTTTTTTATTATTCAAACAAACAAACAAAATAAACAAACAAATTAATAAATGAATTATATTCATATTTACTTTCTTCCTCCCTTTAGTGTTTCCATTAATTGACTGAACTGGATCAAGCTCCAGTCTACAGATGCACACCTATTTCGGGACTGGCTCCATATTAACACAAAACCCTTTTTGTTGTAAAATCTAAATTTCTGTTCTTGTCTATCCTACCAGTTGGCCTGATCTTAGAGAAATTATGTGGAGTGCAAAATTTTTTAATAATTATAAAATGTAATGCAAAGGAATTACTGAGGAAATAACTACTTTAGAAATACCTCACTAATTAAAATAGGGAAAATATTTTAATAGATTGATATTTGATGAATTACATAGATTTGAAGCATGGATTGATTTACTGTGTAATATCTGTATTTTAGACCTGTAAATATGATTTCACTTTGAAAAATGCAGATATTTCACTTTATTTATCATTATTTTCCTTCATTAGTACAGTCAGTATAGGTCCAACAGTCTGACAGAGTAAACTCTGGATGCATTCAACACAAAGAGAGCACTGTTAGCCTAACTGTAAGCCATTTCTCCTTGTAAGCATAAATTATATCATTGACTTCCTGGCCCTGCTAATGTGAGAGGGGCTGGATTTCACGTGAAAGCAGGAGATGAGATGATGACAGTAAATTCTATAAATTCTAGATACGTGAATGATCACAATTGACATGCAAATGTAGGAGCATCATTCATTTCTGCCAAAAATGAGGCCAACAATGCGAGTACGACTTTAAAAAAAGCCGTTTATTTACACAATTGACTCCCTTGCAAATCTCGCCAGGGATCGACACTGCCTGCTTGCTTTACTCATTCAGAAATCATGACTCCTGAACCTTTCCAGCCTTGTTTACGTTCATATAGAATCTGAATCGAAGGATTTTTGCTGAAACCTACCTTGGTATTTTTCTTCTTACTCAGCAGATGATAGTGAAGCCGTCTCTGGAAGCGATGCCTAGCAAAGTGCCTTTGACGAGCTTTATATACAGTATTGAAACTAAAGGAGTGTGTGTCGTTAAAGAAATCAACTCAACTCAATATCTGAGGAATATGGTGTAAACCCAAAAGTGGCTAGTGGAAAGCCACTTAAAATGGGATCAGTTTGCACACCCAGTTTGACTTTCATTCATTTCCTCCTACCCCCATCTGGATGCCAATAGCTTTATTATTCTCTGTTTCAAAGGTTCTATATCAAATACAGGAAACTGGCTGGAACCTCCAGAATATTTTTACTGGAAATTTTGAAAAATAATCCAAGTGATAGTGAGTAACTTATAGCTGTAGCTTATTCTACCAAGATGAAATGATAACAGAGCAACAACAGGCACGAGAGATGAGAGGAATGACCCATTAAAGTTCTGCGGGTAGGTGTGTATGTAGGGCTTTGCCCTTTTGCTTTTGACCTTAGCGTC
>OMOW01083992.1:0-17859 GCA_900312555.1 Lamprogrammus exutus
CTTGGATCAGGATTTTATCTTCTGCTGTATCTTTTTATCACTTTTGTAATTTGCTGTATTGTTGTGTTTTTCCCACCTGCGGTTCCTATTGCACACCTGGCTTTTCGTGGAGAGGGAATCCCTCTTTGAATTGCCTCTCCCGAGGTTTCTTCCTTTTCCTTATACACTGAGGTTTTTGGGAGTTTTTCCTTGTCTTCCTAGAGAGCTCTGGGCTGGGTCGGGAACCATCTGTGGGCCTGTGAAGCCCTTCGAGACATTATGTGATATTGGGCTATATAAATAAATTTGATTTGATTTGATTTGATATGATCAACTGTAGTGCCACATAATGGTAAAACAAGTGAGAAATCGAAGTCCCACTTTTCCAAATAAAATAATTTCAGAACCTGACAAAGTCTGAGTTGCTGCAGTAGTAGCAGTTAGTTGTAGGTGGATCACCTGTGTTGATCTAACCAGAGTTCAAGTATGTTTTTCCTGAAGTTTGGCATTTGAAACCCTTACCCAAAAACACGTGTGGAGCATTATCACCATAAATACCTGTCAGCTTGGAGCTCCTCATTGATTGGCTGTTCTTTCCTCCTCCTACTCCTGGGTATGATACTCTTCCTCGCAGACTGTCTCTCACGAGGAGTGGGGTCACTAGCAGACACCATGTCCTCGATGTCCTCAATCATAGGGTCACAGGCAGATGGCATGATGGTCTGAGAATCAAACAAACAAAGCTGTACATATTATTCAAGGCTATCTCATACAGTTGGGTCCCATGAGTAACCAAATTCCCTTTGACACTGTGATATTCTTTATTTTTCCCCATCTCTCCCCTGAACTAAATGAAACTTTTGTTTATTGCAGTTTTTCTTTCTTATATATCACACAATATTGTGGCGGCCAGGGGAATCTGGTCGCTGTAGCAATGGACACTTCCGCGTTTAGCGGCACCCAAAGACTCATGGGAGTTTCCCCCAATATGGACTTTGGGTATAAATGTTTACATTGTGTGTGTTTACGTTCATGTCTGATAATTTTCAATGTGTTTCTTGTTTATTTGCTTGCATGTGTGATGAAAGTTGATCATTCGTCACGTGACGTTAGAAAGAGTGGTATGTGTGTGATTGACCTTTTCTAACTGAAGTGCTGTCATTGAAAGTGCTGTCTGCTTGTTAGTGTTCAATTAATATATCAAACTCAGATCCTATTGAGTTGTTGCTTTAACCAAGATGCCAAACTCACCACAATATTTACCGTATTTACATCTATGAATTGAAAAATATGCCTTTCAAAAAACTGACAATGAAGTAAAAACGACTGTCTCCTGCTGAATATAAACAATCACATTCTTAAGTAATACTAACTGTTGATTTTTTTTTACAACTCAGTCATAAAAACGGCAATATTCCATTGAAAAATTATGAATATTTTCTTGCTGTAACCAAGACCAGTGTAGTTGTTACTCTTATACACAGTGTTTTCTCCAATGTCATCCATAATGTCTTCGAATATGGATAAAGTTTATTCAGCATCGTAAAGCGTTACAGATTGGGTTTAGTCGTAGAACGCAATGATCGTTGGTAGTAAAGTGATCTTACGTATCCGTATAATTCGGAATGTGTTGTCACTCTACATGGATTGACCATATCATACTCGTTTTGATTCCGTAAAATACACCTCTTGGAGCAATTTTATTCTAACGGACAAAAATGTTACGAATTAGTTTAGTACTGCTGACATTTCAGTTAAATTAACAAACATAATGCGTTATACTTATTAAAGAGGCCTGAGTGTGTCACCTATCTGAACTGTCTAATAAATAACTATAAACATTCTACTCATATGAACTGCGGTCAATTTATCTGTTTTTAACTGACAATTACTTCATAGCAGATATAAGCTGTTGATATGCAGGCGATACATCAAGAAATATATTTAATTTAGCTTTAAAGTAAGGTAAGCAACTTAAAATTAGCTTTGTTTGGTAATAGCACCAAGCTAACATTAGCTTAGCGGCTAGCCCCATTTCTACCCACGTGTTGTCTTATTTTGGACAGGAACAAACATGGTCGATAGTATATAAAACGCTTACTTGGGTCTTAATGTGGTTACTGCCTCAGCTAATAACGAATCTCGGTGTAAGGTTGTCTCAAAAGCGAAAAACGGAGGTCTTCTACCATCAAAACAGAGTTGTCAAACACTCATGCCGCCATGCTGGCTAGTTATGGTAGGCAACGAGGGACAAACAGAACGCGATTCCGCTACAGCCACAGATCATTATGACACAAATAAACATTTCCACGCAAAACGGACACACGTTACGTAATAATGCCACTTACAGTATGTTCACCGAGAGTGCATAAATACATACGAATAGACTAACTCAAAGCTCTTGGTTTTATTTTAAATGCCTCCAGTCAACCAATCTTCTCAGCAAGTTTTCTGTGAACGTTAAATTTTAAGTCCTTGGTTATGGACAATGTTTCTCAATTGCCTGAGCATCATTCTCTTAAAAGCCTATTAATATCCTCCATCTAAGATACAATCATCACGTTGAATTGTATTGTGCACCATGCATTTGACTTGACTTGTAATGATTAAATACACATTTGAGATATTTGAGTCCTTATTCAATATTTTCCATAACTGAAATAAATTTACCTGGGCATCAGTCACCAAAATGAAATCCCCCTTTATCCATGTAATTATACATTTGAACTGTATGTGAAATCAATGAAAAGAAATGCATCTGATACGAGAAATTAATAATCAGTGTTGTCAGAGTATTGAGAATGAGTCCATTTACACCTGAACTCCTTCACCTGGGGCAGCAACTCACTCCCCACTTGGGGGAGACAACCATCGTTTTCAGGCACAAAACCTCTTACTGTATTTGCTTAGGTGCAAACCTCAAATATGGAAACTGGTAAAGAGCAGAGAAAAGGTCAAACAAAATGTCCACATCTTATTCATATTGCCTTTATTTAAATTTTCCATTACAAACGCCCAGAGTAGAAAACCATTCAATTCACCCCCACCCCCCTCCAAAAAAAGTCAAAATTCCACATTTGAACAGATGTTAAACAAACAAAAGCAGTATCACTGAATAACACACATCAAAAACATGAAATTAGTTTGAGAACATTCAACACCTTCACCCATGCGCACAAATTGCAAAAGATGTTAACATGTGGTATTACAGTTCCATTTTTGTCTGTAATTTATAGCATAAACAGGCAGCAGTAGTATAATTTGACTGTCTTATTTAAAAATGGCAAACAATTTCACACCTTTTAAGAATACTTACTGATCACTATGTCGTATTTGGTAAGTTTGTGAAATAGAGTGGGAATCAGTTTAATTTGGGTCTTCATTAACAGCACAATTATTATTTTTTGTGACGGTCAAATCACACAGAATTACAAATTGGAAATGAAGGAGCTGTAATTTTAAGTCTCCCATAAAACGTTTTCACACTCACTGGTATTGACACTAGCTTTAGCTGTGCATTAAAATCATCAACATTCCATTAGAAACTCAAAGAAAGATATAATCTTTCCAAAAATCATGTTTCCATCAAGTACAAGTGGATAAAATATTGTGACCAGATTCTGGTCGCTTGGAACAGATGGAAGAAAATATAAGTAGTTATATAAATTCACTTACAAAATAGCACAACTGTGGTTAGTGAACCAAATGGGGGAAAATAATTGAGCTCGACTTTATATAAATACATATAAACATTGATATAAATATGCATATAAGGGAAATGGTGTTCTGTAAATCAGAGCACTTCTGTTATTAGTATACTAGCTGTACTATTATACTGAATATGAGACAATATTTTCCTCTTAAAACAGAATGGGTGAGGTTTGGGTAAAGTCTTGAATTTTGTTTGTCAAAACGGTGTTTTGACAGGCCTCAGTACTCCACTCTGATAAATCTGAATGGTAGAAATGAAGAAAATGTCACACAGACTCCCTCAGATCAATCCAAAAGTAAACAAGGACACACAGTGTCACAGAAGTAAAGCTCCCACAGTTCACAGGACACACAATGATCCTGAGTCAGTGTTGATGGTGGGCATTGCCATGCCTCTTATTGGCCACTAGAGGGCAAAGAGTGGCAAACAGGTTTACTATGAATGAATGAATGAATACGTTATGTTTGTTATTTTGGGGATAAATTATGTATTTGAATTTTATGAATCAGTTGAGAAAAAACATACGGAAAACGTAAGAAAAAATTGCAAAACATTTCTCCAACATGTGTGCACTCTAATAGTCAAATTTAAGATTTGACGGCATCAGACTGCTTTAAGAGCGAAGGTGTACTTATGCTTCTACCAAAGTACGAGTGGAGTCGCACACACACATCAATCAATACACAAAAGTGCGATGCAATATTCACGTCTAAGTAATACAAGGGTAATTTCTATGTCTTCAAAGGGAATTCACAGACTCATACACAGCATGGCATTTACTTCTATGCCCTATTACTACAGTCACACATCAAGTGAGGGGTCGCCCACAGTACCTTGTGCACTGAAAACTTTAGAAAAATGTACATTTTACACATGGCAGGCTTGCTCTTTAGCAAGCTTTTTGACCTTTGACATAACTCGCACATGCTTCACTCCCAATTGCTCAAGCACACAACAGTCAAGTTGGGGGGAAAAGACAACACTAACCAGCAGCAATTTAACCTGCAAAGTTCAAGAGCAAAGTCTGCAGGCAACTCGTCTAAAATGTGTTATTTCTCGGGATGTGATCAAACATATTAAGCTGTTAGATCTGAATGGCAATTACTTTGATATTGTCTGGAGGGGTGGAAAAAGAATCACATGCCTATTGTTTTGGGTTCACTTGCTAGCTTTTTATGGTAACCTTTTTTTTTTTTTTTTTTCCAATAAACAGCAGCCTCTGGACAATGGTTCAAAATGGTGTGTATTTTGATTTTCTGGCTTTCTGGCCTTCATTTTAAGCTAAAGCATATATCAGTGGCTATTGGGCTTCTTGTTGCTTGAGAGCCACTAACATCTACAGTATTAAAATCCATTAAAAGTCAACTCGCGCTCATACTAAAAAGCTTAATACTCGCCTGTCATGTCACCTACACTGAGTAGGCAGTTTGCGTCGACAACAGAGTGGTTCTGTGACAAACTATTCGCTACTATACCAAGTCTCATTTCATAGCACTCAGTCTTATGGCAGCTTCTGCTGATGAAGACAGGATGAATAAAAGCAGCACAAAAAAAGTCTGAAGGATCATCTCAGTCATCCAAGTAGGTAGTTTAAGTGCTATCACTGGACTGGAATATGAGCTTCAAGACATTTCATTGTTCATCAGAAAGGCTTCTTCAGTTCTTAACACTGTGGGAAAAGGAGCCTTTAGTCCCACCTAGCAGACTATGACAGTTCTGCCAACCGTGAGGATGCGTATGCGGGCGAGCAATAGACTCAACCAGGTTTGGAACTAGATTTGGAAAAATCAGGGTCCATGAAGGGAGGTTCTCCGCTCTGCCCCATTAACTCAGTGACACACAAATGTCTCGAAATTTCTGACCACTATTCTGACTCCTCTGGTTTGCAACAATTCTGTAACTCGGGTGAATTTGTAAAGCTGAAGCTGTCGCCAGACGAGATGTTGGTATGACTTGATGTGACCATTCACGTGCAAAGTAGGCAGTAGAGCTAGTGATAGGCCTTAACCAGTAGCCAGAACTGTCCTAGTGATGGGCATGTGCGCCAGGCGGAACCTTTCCCCACACTGTTTAGAATTTAAGAAGCCTTTTGCGGAACACATTTTCAAGCCAATATTCCAGTCCAGTGATTGCACTTACTAGACAGCACAAAAGGAGTTTAGATCTGGCATTCATAAAATATCCATAAGAGTAGGAGTTAAAACTGTTTCCAGCTATGTTGCCACATGGCATTTCAGTTTGCTTGTAAAATGTAGGATTTGTTTGTTTAACCCCACATGACCCAGGTGTTAAGGTTTTTCTGTGCTACATCAGCAATTAAACTACGAGTTCTGGGTCAAGTAAGGTTAGACATCACGTTTTCTGTTCATGTGTGGAGCACTTCTGTATCCACCATGGCACAATAATGTAATGTCCCCTGTTCTTTTGATGGTTTACAGAAGGATCAGGTGAATAAACTCTCCCAGAAAGGGACTAACAAAGTACTATAATCTGTTCAGGGGAATCAACTAATTATTTGGGACATGGGGCATATTTTGGACACTTTACACACCTTATTTCCATTAGCATTTTCTTGAAATTGTACAATTTAGTTATATGCAGTCCAAATCATTAAACTCCTAAAACACCTTTATACAGTGTTGAACCATATCCAATACTCATACTCTTAGGGAACTTTATGATTAGAGCCCCAAACATTGGGTGCTCACGTGGACAAAATAGGTGACAAAAAGCTCATTCTGCATGACTTAACCATAAGATCATTTAACTCATCAATGCTGTCTCAACAAAATTGGCCTGTTTTTCAAAATCTAAATTTACACTTGCAACATTGTGTACCGATTTGTCAACAGTGTGACCTTTTGCTCATAAATCAGTGGCGTAAGACAAATGCAAACAAATCGCCGGGGCATTGAGATCTTTTGTCCATTTTCATAGTTACCGTATTTGCAGTGAGTAAACCCAGCCCAATCACTAATGATATGTTAATGTCTGCTAGGTGTGTGTGGGGTCGGTCTTCTTCGTTCCAGCATGTTATTGCCAGCACAGTATACAGTGACGTGAGCCTGATATTGTAAAGAAAATGGATTCTCTTGCCCTCTCCATCTCTTCTCACCCAAAGAAGCGCCAAAGGCTTTCCCTTGTCCTTCAAGGCCTTGCAGAGCCTCAGACAAAGTGTAATGGATATGTCTTCACACTGACCAGTCGTATCTTCGTGTGAGAGCATGCATGGCCATTCATCTCTCTAACATGAAAGAACGTGGCATTTCATTCCTCTGGGACTGAAAAAAGCCCACAAGGTTTCCTTTTCCTTCTATTTATCATAAGCTTTCACTAACTACAAAGTCAAAGTTCCAGACATTAAAATACCTCACTAATTCTCCCTCTCACTCATGTAGAACTTGAATTTCCATTAGCTATCGCTAGCTGCAGAGAAGATCATCCAGGCCAAGAGAGGGCATCTTATCAAAGTCATAGGCATCAAATAAGTCGCTGATTCCCTGGTCATCTCCCAGGCCTAAAAGGTAGTCATCCTGGTCCAGGATAGGGGGCCCAAGGTTTAAGAAAGGCCCCAGGGATGAAGGAATCTGGTCTTCGGTTTGCTGAAGAAGACTAGTGTAGGGGGAGGAGATGGGGGAGAGAGTAGTGACGGAGACAGCTGAGGTGGAGGACGGTGAAGCAAAAGCGGGGCTGGAGGAAGTGGTTGTGCAGCTGGAATCTGTGGACAGAGAAACGCTCAGTAGGGTCAATCACAGGTCAAACACTTCTTGTATTGTACATAGCTAAGAAGCCCTGGTCAGCCCTTGAAGGCCAGCAGAGTGGCCAGGCCAGCTTATGAGACCAACATTCATATACAATCGAAAAAATGTTAATGAATTGAACTATAATGGGAGGGCTTCAGCTTTGTTTTTGGGCCATTTAATCCAACACTGGCAATTTAAGAGCATTTGCAGACCTGTAGTTCCTTTATTTGTATGCAAAACAGGGACTGAAGTGTTATAATGCATTTATTCATTGGCAATAAAAGCTACTTGAGAATGCTTGTTCCTCTCACTGATATTGTCTGAGGGCAGGAGCAGGAAAATCAAAACAAAAAGTAGTTAACAAAACTGGGATATGTAACAAAACATGGAACAATCCTAATCTCCGTCATCATTTGGCTCATATACATACTGTAGCTGATGCAGACCAGCAGAATGCCAAATTGCACCCGCACAAGCAATGTGCTTAGTGAAAAGATTTTTGGTCAGTTACCATCAAGCCAAGTTACAGCTTTTGGCAATGAGAAGGTCAGCATTAAAAAAAATCTGATTTAATTTCAGCCACTGCAGCACTGCAGAAATAACTGTGATGCTTTCTGCCTAATTTAATCTTGTTAAGAACAAATTACCAAGCATGAAAACCCATTCACTCTCAGGTTCCATCAGTCTACTTGCAATTGGGTCACGTAACCATGATAGATCTTTTTACTTTTTTACTCAAATTAATTTATCACATTTCTTTTACTTTTCTATCATCACTCTATGCACAATATATTTTATAACCAATCAACATGTCTTTATAAACTGTTTGCACAGAAATTACATTTACATATTCATTTATACATCAGTGCTATCAAAACAGAGCAAAGTATCTTTGATTAATCTTTGATTATTAATTATATGTCTAACAATCTTGAAACTGGCCATCCTCAAATCTGCCTGACGACTGATCAGCTAAAGACTGTTCTGAAGCCTCCTGTACCAATAACACATTCTATTTTACTCGTTTGCCGTGTATGCATGCATTTCAAAGACTGCCGTGGAATGTCACTCCCACTAAGTGTTCTCATCAGTACTTGCATTTCTAGAAAAGGCAGAAGTTTGAAATACTATGGGTTTGTTTAGCATTAGCAATAAGCTGGCAAAGTAAATATCCACACCTTCCAAATACCACACATCTGAAGCAAGTTTGGGCAGGCTTGATTTTCAAAATTCTGGCCTCTAATACTAAGTCAATGTACCCTGGTGACATCATTTGGGCAATTATCTCAGCCTTTCCGCAGCTCCCTCAAAAGCCACAGAACACTACATCAAAACGCTTTCACAGGCTGTATGGTAGTTTTCTCACTGACACTTTAAAAGTTGTAAATAGTGAAGTAAAGCTGGCAAAGTTCCATTTCAATGAGCATAGCGATTTTCACAACACTCATTTAACAACAAAACAAGTCCTAACATTTAGATATGGTTAAATACAGCTATTTCCCTTCTAGGATTGCAACAAAATCTTGTTTACACATTAATCAAAACTTGAACAAGCTTTATTTGAACACAGAACATGTATGAATCCAACTGTGCCATGTTTTTTTTTGTGGTAACAAGGAAGCATATAAAACACTGCTGCACATCGACTCCTATGATCTGAAACAAACCTTGAAGGACTTTGAGGAAGGGCGAGTTCCCATTGATATCCACAGTGCCATTTTTTACAGGACTCCTGGGGTCATTCTCCTCATCGGGACACAACAAGACTTCTATAGGACCCTTGGTGCTGGTCAGATGGATGGATAGACTCTGGATTGAGGGGAACAAAATTAGTAAATTAAATGACCATAAAAACTCACATCTTAGAACTGCACTGTGTCAGATGGACGGACAGACAGACGCCATGGAGACACTGATGCCCCTGATAACTGTTCTGGCAAATTGTTAACATCAAGTGGCACATTCAGGCTCAACAGCATACACTGTACAACTTTATTAGATTGTGTCTAACTCATACAGCACATTTACGGCTAAAGGCTCATCACATGTATGTGAGTGAGTTGGACAATATATTATTATTGTATTGCAATACAATACAGTCTTGTATCACAGCACCACAAACTATGTCCACAACAATTACCACTGGGTTGCATCAATTCCTCTCTGACACAATGACAACAAAAAAATAATGATCAGCTTCACAAAGGTATGATTTATAGCTAGGAGTTTGTACTGGATTGTACAGGTGCATCTAATGAAGAGGCCATTGAGTATACATGAGAGTCCAGAATTCTTCTGTTGTGGTGTCATGATTTTCCAACTCACAGAAAGAACAGCTTTGAATTAGAAGAATCAGCCTAACCTAAGGAGCCAGTCTCTGTGCAACACTAAACTCACACGTTCTAGACCCATTGTCACACTTGACACAGAAATCAAACTAATCGCAACCCTGTCCCCAAAATATTTTGCGATAACCTATAAACACAGGTTAGGGGTCAGCACGGGGCTGTTTTGAATCCATGACTTATCCGCAGAGTCATAGCCACCATTACTACTTTTATGGTAATGTAACCTTAACTTTAGTGAAGCCTACAACTGAAAGAATCTCAAGCTTATAAGATCAACATATATCAA
Source organism: Lamprogrammus exutus (assembly GCA_900312555.1). Taxonomy (NCBI): domain Eukaryota; kingdom Metazoa; phylum Chordata; class Actinopteri; order Ophidiiformes; family Ophidiidae; genus Lamprogrammus; species Lamprogrammus exutus. The sequence continues at coordinate 10,069 of OMOW01083992.1, forward strand.
ACAGGTGTCTTCAACTTCAACTTTTGTTGTGCAGATAGTCAAGCATTATTAAACCTAAATTTGCCATTGTGACACTGTGACTCAAGCAAGTCGCTACCAGCAACGTATAGTCCGCAAAAATCAGTAATCGCACAACAGCGAATCTCACAGCAACCGCTACCCCCTGGTTCATGAAGATGATACCAGGGCAAATGTCGAGGAAACAAAAATACAGGCTTTTCTTTCTCAGCTTCAAAGTTGACTTGTTAAGATCAATGTTAAACGTTTCCAAAACCTTTGGGATATGTCATCGCTTTCCAAGACATTTATATGCCTAGAGAAGACATTTTAAAATTCCATGATTTCTCCTCAACATGACTGTAGAAACATGAACCTCTTATGCCGCTTTTTAGGCTGAAACCGTTCCCTCCTGCAGGAGTTTCTGATTTACCAGCATGCATCCACAATCCATTTATAGCAAGCCTGTTTGTTAACCTACATCCGATATCTATGCTTGTTACCATCACAAGTTCTGTACAAGAATCCCATAAATACCATTTTGGCTGATTTAAAAACTGTTGCCAAATAGCAATTTGGCGTGTGCATGTGTGGCATTTTATATCACACAAACACAGCTATCAAGTCCGCACCGTGACTCTGCAAATCCAGGAAAACAAACCCCGACAGTGAACATATTCTGCATGCAAGGCCACCCGGCGCAAAGCTCTATGCCCCACACAAGACAGGAGTACAAGTGCAGTGTGTTTCTGTAAAATGATGACAATTCAGTCTGTGAATCTGTGTGTGTGTGTGTGTGTCGACACATACCTCATCAGGGTCTGGTACTTCTAGTTTGGTGTCTGTGGGTGCTTTGACAACAATAACAGTCTGGTCTCTGAGGTTTGCCTGATGTTTGATGTCCTGGTATGTTACATAGGCATACGTGGGGACGAAGTAGGTCAAGGAAATAACACTTTTACACACGTGTAATGTCAGTAAATATAATTATTCAGTATGTATGTTAAAAATAAATGGAGACCTGAAATGTGTTACTGCTGTACTGTATATTGTACTCTCTGAAATGGTAACATGATCTCACCCAGAGAGTATGGGGTGACCCCTGCACACATTTACCATGCTGGGTCAGCACATGCTCCTATCTGAAGCTACACGAGTTACATCTCCATTCAAATATGACATCTGCACTATTTTCCAGTTTTCCTTAATGGGTGTGTGAGGAGGTTGCATTATCAACATCCCTTCAAACCCATTCTGATCTGTCACCTTTTTTAGGTTGATCTGTTGAATGATTAAAAATGCATTCACTGAGTCCAGACAACAAAAAAATGCTTTTAAATGACAATATCAACTGAGAACAAAAGGATATTTCTGGTTGTTTGGCAACTCGGCCATGTGTCGCACATCTAAGCTGCATCTCTGGATGAGTTGATCCAGCCTCTGTTCCTCTTCTCCCAGGGCAGACACTTCCGCCGTCAGTCTCTGTCTCTGGCTCAGTGCCCCCTCGACTTCCAACAAACTACAGCCCCTGCACGAGAGAGCGGGAGGGTGAGACGTGATAGACATCTTTAGGGTATTCAAACGTAAAGACAGGAAGCAAGAAAGTACACTGAGTGCAGAGAATATTTGATACTCCTTAAAAAATCTTCTGTCTTACTCAGTTTGGATTCACACTTTCTATTAGTGTCCCATGTTTCACCATATTAAAAAAGGTATTAAAACGTCCATAGAACGTCCAAGCCTTTAGGAAGTAAGGTGGTAAGGTTTTGGGTAGAGTACCACTTTAAGACAGGCAATGCGATTCAGAACAAACACAAGAATGCCATCGTACGTAAAACATTTGGTAAGCATAGACCATAAATATTTTAGCTGTCATGTGATACACGGACGGCCAGTGGTCTGCAGACATTTCCAAATTAAGTGGCTGATATGGCTTGAAATTATTTTAGTGGTGTCTAAAATTAGGCCGAACATTTCATACCCAAGAAAGACAAACAGGCAACACTCGTGACTTGATTGGTTAGGGTAAACTGGAAAATAAGTGCATGTGCTTAAGGCTGAGTTTCAAACTGTAAGCGCCGTTGGTGATTACTGAACAAAGATATGTATGCAGTGATTACATAATATGTAAAGTACAGCAAAGGCAGACGTGCTCATTTCACAAAGAATGCATAAAGACATCTGTTTTCCTGTGCTATACTGAGCCACGCCCTCCAATGGTTTTACAAAATTCACGGATTTCTGACAAGTTTGCGTTTAGCACTGCATAACTGAAAAAAGAACCACAATACACAAATCCGCTCTCAATGCTTACCACCGTAACATTTGATTGTAATGCAGTTCATGTTTTCATTAGAGAAAAGAGAATGAAATGCACTGCAGCGAGCGCCTTGTAAAAATGAGAACTGTGGGGACCTGAAGAAGATGAAGGAGGGAGATCCTGGAAGAAGAACGAACGAGGAACGATGAAACAAATAGGAATGAATGGACACAGAACACAGAATGTAAAAGACTTGTGTGCATAGTATCTACTTAAAAGGAGGAAAGAAATGAGTATTGAGAATGACTTTTTCTGCAAAGGAAACGCAGACATGTATCACTTACATCCACTGGATGTTGTTCTTTGATTTCTTCTTGATTAGGTGAATACCCTCTAATACATTGGTGATATCGTACAGTCGTCTTTTCTGTACCTGCATTTAGGGATAGATAGAGGTCGCATCAGTTACCATGTACAGCAGTCCTGCATTTATCTATGTGAGTAACAACACCTGAGCCACCTTATATCTGTGTAAATACACACCCATCAGACCAAAATCAATCCCCAACACCAGCATTCATAACTTTTCATTTGTTTAAAAAGTCCTTTTATTTGTATGTAGACATACAAACGGGAGGTAGATACAAATACTTACGAATACTTTAATTGCTTAAGCAACATCTCATTGCAACATCAGTAACTGAAATAAAACCAGCACTGATTAGGTAGATTTCCATTTCCAATTCATAATCATTCTACCACATTTCCTTTTTTGCAGCATGTAATAATCAATTTCTCTCTTACCTGTAAGGTTTCAGCAGCAAGGTTGAGGTCCAAAACCCCATCAGAAGATTGTGCGAGAAGCTCCACAAACTTCTTTGTTAACAGCCCCAGAGAGGTGTCGTATCGCGTCTTCTCTGGTGGAGACTTGGGCGCTGAGGTGAAGAGGAAAGGAGGAGGAGAGAGGGGAAGGTGAGTGTGTCTCAAAGTTAAACTTGATACTGTGTATTTTGGAATGAAACTGAAACATTAATATATACAAACTAAACTAAACAACGGTTCCTAACAACTCTTTCACTCGGGGGCAGAGAGCCAGGTAATCAATGTTACAGGGCCAACCTGAGTACATCACTTGGACATCAAAAAAGCACATTTTAATGAGTTTTCAGAGTCCATTCTGGTAAATTCAATGATACACAGGCCTAATTCTTTACTCACAACCTTGTCACGTTAAAGTATATATGAAAGAAAATCTATATATTCCTTAACATTTGGAGTGGTAATGAAAAATGTGATCTTAAAGTCATCCAGTTTTATTCAAAAATGTCACAAACATGAGATGATAACGCCAAACAAACTAATTTCCACTTTTGAGAATTTAGGGCTTTAACCCTCGATGTGTCTGGAACACCACTTTGTCATATAAATTCAGTTCTGTCCAGATCTGTCTGCTTTTGATACATTTATGATGGCTCCTCTGTGTGTGTGGCTTGGTGTAAACAGCCTCCTACACAGGAAAAACAAAAATCAGAGCTTGTCATCTTACTTCTGGGTGTCTTAAGCCGTGTCCCATTGGCTGTGGACGCTGGTCTGCCTTTAGGAGGCCTGGCTGGTTCTGACTGGTACTGGTGGTCTGAATCATCAAGCGCCAATCGTCGTTTTGCCTATAAGGAAAGAAGGACATTGTAAGAGCATGTAGAGATACAGGTGTTCTTGTTGCTCGGTGAGCATCGGTCCACCGCAAATCTACCACTCAACTGTATCTCGTCTAAAATTAATCAACTTTCAGGAAAGAAAACTAGATATTTCTAAACTGATGAATACATTAATGCATGGTTAATTCAGACATTAAATTCCTTTTGATAAGACTCAAGAGCACATCATTTTGCGATCCGTTTTACGAGCGTGGCATATTTTCCTCTTGAATTTCAGTCTGAGATGATGTCTTAAATCAAAAGGCATTGCTGAGTAACAGTGTTAATGTAAAACACTGTGATGCAGCTGGTGCTGAATTGACTGCTCAAAGAGAAAGCCATATGTGAAGCGTGAATAATACGTTTGGTTTTAATCACATTGCAGCACAGTACTGGCAAAGAAATTCGAATTGGAAACGCAGGGGTATGTATAGCTTTATTAAAAGGTTATGACCACACAGACCACATAACCCAATAACTAAAGTGGATTTTCAGTCATGCCACATGTCTTCATGTACTGGTTGAAAGAATCAATCTACTGTTAAAGAAATTAGAGCAAGTATTTTTTTTAGAACCCTTCATCCATTATCAAATCTAAATAATGATTTTGCTCCAAATGTAATGCCTAAATGAGTATCTGTATTGCCTAAGCAGGAGCTACAAAATTAGATGGTTCCAAGTGTCGAATATGCAACGCCTAGTTTCCTGGAACTCACTCACTTTCAACACATTTACTGCTACTATTGCAATACTGGTGTGGCTTGACAAAGGCCCTCCACTGAGTTTGGAACAGTGTGACACAAAAAAAGCACCTGATAATTAATTTACTTATCTAGATGACTTAGTAAACCTTACAACAGGCACCATTTATGTTCACTGTGTGTAGTCTTGATAATTTTATGTCTTGATCATTACTGTACTACATAGTGAATTTCATGATTGTTGAACATCCATGATACTTATCCTGCAAATAGAGTTCATTTACTCATGCTCATTTAATGTGTCAACTAAAATGCTTTTTCTATCCTCAAACTGGCATACACGTCTCTGCTTAATGCACTGGGACATGGCAGGATGGCATCATGGTGACAGCCTTCAATAAGGAAACCCAGAGCTAAATCCCTAAAGTTGACATGAAGCCACCCTGTTAATGTCCTTGAGCAATAAAGCAGCACTAGCAAACTGGTCTGTTGCAGAAGCTCCACTGTCACCCATGTGAAGGGTAGAAACCAATTTCCCCTTATGATAAGCATCTGATTATAGGCAGTCTTTAACTTTCATTTCATACTAAATCTAAATCTAGTCTGAGATGGAATAATATGCCCTCTGTTGACAAAGTGTCAGCCATTTTATATCAGCATGCAGCTCCACTCACCCCCCTGCCTGCTCGTGGCTACAGCATAAAATACACAGGCTGCTAGTTTAAGAAAGATGAATAGCCAAGATCAAAAATAACACCCCCGAATGCTGCTGAGACCATTTTGTGCGGTTTGGGCAGGTTGGCGACACAGGAAATTTGCAACAACACTAAAGCCTCAAACTCCAGTTTCACTTTACTTAACATGAAAATCACCATCATGTCACACTTTATTCACGACATTAGAACACCGACACTTGCATGATTGAGTTCACAGCCGAATATATTGCGTTTTAATTATTACAGCTAGCTTTGAAAGCTAACTCATGTTGTCAAGCTCCATCCAAGTTGGCTTGCATCTTCAGAGACGACTGAGAGAAAACCCCACCGGGTAGTTTATAAACTGCAGGGGATCTTAAGCCATATATAAGCCCTTATTTGTTAACTTTCATCGGTTTCATGTCACTGTCGAGCTAAACCGGGCCATATACTAACCTAGGAGCTAAACAACCTCCCTTCCCCCTCAAATCAAGACACCAACAGCAACCACTAGGCCACCGCTAGTCATCTCTTACCAATATTTCCATCTGGTTGAAACGGTGAAGCGAACTCAAGGCACCATGAAGTTAGCATAGCACGGCATTAGATGACAGAACGAGGGTTCTGCAATCGCCAAATTAAGTTATAGGTGTTGGTTACTGGGCTGAAGTCAACAAAGAACTTAACTAAGCCACTTTGGGCAACTTAGCTAGCGCTAGGTTAGTTAGTTAGCCACCTCGCTAGGTTGAGCCGTGCGAATGCCCTGGCTAATAAGCTAATGTTAGCTCCTCGAACAACAAGCTCGGCTAAACTAGCATGCTAACAATTTGCTTGTTTGTAGCAAGCCAAACATGTCGAAACGAGCTGTGAGGAGGATTACCGGTGGTCTTCCTAAAGCGGGTCGTTGTCCAGATCCGTTTGTTGCAGCTTGTTGTGGAGTTGAGTAAATGTTGTTTATCTGAGGCTCGGATAAACACACATTTGATGTCTGAGTAACGTTGCAAGGCGGTGGGGTGGTTATTATTTGGATATATGTAGCATTGGGTTGTCCGGGGTTTAAACGATCCGATAGAGTTGTTAAAATTATATTATTGTCCAAAGGAGAGCCCCCAACCCCCGCTAAAATCACTTTGTCCTGAGCCGAGGAGATCCCTCTTCTCATCTTGCGTATTCGGGGTAACCCCTTTTCTCTCTGTACTTTCAAACCCTTCTGGCTGCTAATCCGCCGCAGTGACTTCAAAAATAATCAGACCGAAATACAGATGAGAGTCTGAATCATCGACTTTTGTAAAGTATTTCTCGTTTGAAAAGTGCATTTAGGCAGATGCAACGGATTAAAAAGTAGCGCAACTCTCGTTTCTCCCGTCTAGAAATGGCTTCAGGAAACGGCCTGATGAATGAAGGGATACGGTTTACGCGCTCAAGAGCCCTCCCGCGAAACTCAGATTTCCCGGGAAATTTTCAAACGAAATTTACATGTTAGACGCTATTGGGCCATTGCAGAAAAATCCCCACCCACATTACCGCCCCATTAACCAATGGCAGCTCGGAATTCAGTGCGCCACGTGTTCATTGGGCAGTTGTAAACAGGCAACGTCACCTGTCACGCCTTGCATGTTCCTCGACAGGGCGCTAGATGGAGTGCGTGTGCTGAAGAAAGAAGGGACAGCTTGAAGTAATAAAAGAAAAGTAGAATCAGTGGAAAAACAACGATTGCAGTTTCATAAAACTGCAATTTATTCATATATCTGACATTTGTGATACAATACTTTTTGTACTCTATACAATACATGTATGCCACAAGGTTTATGTCAGCTCTAATTTAGGTCAGGGGCAGAGTTAGGATTTTTGTGTCCCCCCATGTGGGCCTTCCAGAACTGTGGGCCATTAGATGTTAAAATGACAAATCTCAAAATTTTACAAACTCACCCCATCCACTTGTAGTGACCTTCATGTCATTACTGTAACACCTACATTACACTGTGTGAAGCACATACATTTAAACCAGGAGAGACTAATTTAAAGAAATGTGAGAAAGAGGGGATATTAACATGATGTATTGTTATATGCAGTAGTGATAGTAGAAAAGGGAAAGTCTTTTGGCGATTTGACCCCATCAATAAAGTGGTTTTCACAGGCTGCTATCCTCATGAGGCCATAATAGTATAGTCACCCAATGAAGTCTGGACAGTGGTGGTAGTAAAACTGAAGAGATGGGGGGGATGAGCAGGACTCTTTAGGACTTCACTGGGCAGCGACCGCAACTGGATGGCTCTGATGAATAGTAGTGAAGGAGGGGTGGGGGCGGGTGTGTCAGAACTGCATTGAAAGACCGCAGGAGACATAGCAGAAAGGAACATTTTTAAAGTCTGACAGCAATAAGATGATTGATGAGGGAACACCCAAGATCAGCTGATAGATTTTAAAAATGTTCCTTTCTGCTA
>OMOW01083998.1:8277-23352 GCA_900312555.1 Lamprogrammus exutus
GCGAGTTGCGCAGGGTGAAGCCCCAACAAGATGTACGTATATAACTGGAATGTGTAAAACCCCCTTCTAAAGATGGTGTGTGTGTGTGTGTGTGTGTGTGTGTGTGTGTGTGTGTGTGTGTGTGTGTGTGCTGACATTGCGCTAAATGTGCTAATTTTGAATTCATTTGACATTTTGTGATGTGTAAGAATGTAGTTTGCATTGAACTAAATGTGCAAATACTTGAATTATATTTAGATATACAGAACATATTTCCCATAGGCCGTAAGTCAGATGTACCACAGAAACATTATGTTAGACATAATTCATACTGCGTGCCACGTTATGGACTTTGAGTACAGTATTTTGCAACATGGGTGGCCGTAGTTGAAATTAAATTTACACAAGTACTAATGTAAGAGCGGTACATGGTGTGCAACAATGTACTGTGGACATAGGCATCGACACTGGAGTAATTCATAACAAGACCAGATTGAAGATGTCAGTAATGGCAGATCATGCAAGCACATTCCCTCATTCATAGAATATAGGTTACTGGCCTCTCTTAGCATTTGCCTTGAAAGAGACGTTGTTGTGGTATTACTGCGGTATGCTCTTTTGTATGATTTGTAAGCTATTGATAAAACACAACATCAAGTCACCGTTTCAGCCTGAGGATAAACTTCAGCGATAAGAAATCTGGGTGATATTTGCCTCACACGTGTTAGTGATCAACTCATTTGATATACAGTATAAGACCTCTTGGTTGATTAGTCAGTTTATTTAAATGGGTTTATTTTGATCTGATTTCACACACATTCTAGTGGCACTGCGCCACTAATGGGAGACTCCTGGTAGTTCAGGGACTCCCTGTACAGTCTGGATGCTGGTTCGTAAGCAGAGCATCTGTAGAGAGTTTGACGTGTCCATTTTGCTACGGTAAGAGAGGAAGCTCATTCGAATGCCGATCTTTGGCTTTTACATGAGACACTCCTTACAACAACACACTGGTTGTGGGGCACAGTTGGAAGCTTTATGAATGAGCTTTGGTTATCACAGTTTGGTATTGTGTAGTTAGTGTGATTTTTTTTCTTCTTTTTTTTTAGTGAATTACCCCAACGTGTCAGAGTGAACTGTCACAAAAAGTGGTCATTTAATGGTTAAATACATTCTACAAAAGCCTGGACAAAATGTATCAAACCTGTCTTGCTGTTTGTCTGGAATTTACTGTTTCTATCAATACGTTTCCCAGAAAATGGACCAAATAAAAGGCTTTGACCCCATGCAGAGAATCTCACCTCTGAGCATAGGTCACCAATCTACACAACAACCTGTGCTACCAGTGAGGTGAAAACTAAGGAGATCTAAATGTTTATGGTGGTGAAGCAGGTGATATCTAATTTACCCAACAGGACAATGAGTCCCATCCAGAAGATGAGCTCTGGTGTCACAGGTCACGTTTTTGGCCTGAGGCATGGGAAGGCTTGAATCTGACCCCGGAGTCCAGTTCCAACATGGACTTTCCCCCTGGACCCTGAAGCAAAAGGAAAAATGAAGGAAACAAAAAATAAATGAAATATAATATTGAGAAATATTGTGATTTGGGTAAGATCATTTAACGCATTTCTCATAATGTATCAGCAATGTGCTCAATTATCTAAATTCAATGTCAAAAAATGTCTTGCAGGATTTTAAAATATATAAAGTAAAACAAAATCCATAATCAATGCAAATACATACAATTCATGATAGCTACGGCAGGATCCTTTCCTCAGCCTATAGGTACTTTGCTGATGCTGATGTAAAACTGTATGATCATCATGTAGGCTGCAAGTTTTTACATTCTACTGCTGTATTGTCTCATGAATCGGACAGATGTCTTCCAATGTATTTTTTTAGGGGGAAATATGTGAATAAAACATTTTTTGGTTACTTGTTGTTTGGTTGCAAGGTTTTTACTATTTGATTGTTTGGTCGTTGACAGTTAAAGTGAAGGAGGAAAGCATTAAGGCCATATAAAAAAACAAAAAAGATGAGACAGATGATTGCAACAAGAAAGTCAGAGAAGCCAGATGAGTTATGAGGACAAGGGGAGATGTGTAAGAAAAAGAGAGAACTAACTGAAGGAGAAGAAAAAAAGGCAGGAGAGGGAGGAGAAAGGCTGGCAAGACCCAAAGCCTTTTAACAAAAATTTTGTTTTTGAACCAGGAAATATAGGAAATCCACATTTTGTAAAGAAGTTACTGTTTGAATCCATGTTTTTCGCAGTGCCTAAGAAGAAAATAAGTCCCACTTTTTCACACTCCTTCTGACACGTTCTGCTCTGTTTCACTGCCATACTTTATTCTTCCAAACGGGGGGAAAAGAACTAACAAAATGCAGCAGAAAAAAACGTGTTCCCTTCTAATGTGCAATACGTCCGTTTACCTCCCAGGAGGCTGAAACAAAGAGCTATGACTCAGAATTCACCACCCCAGCTTCCTTTCAACTGTCACCCCATTTAGTCTCAGCGCAGAGCTCTGATGGTTAAATGTTGGACATGACTCCCAGCTTTTTGACAGTTCTGTGGTTGTGGTTTCTCTCTTTCTCCCTGTCTGCCTCTCTTTCTCTCTCTCTCTGTTCCTCTCCGTCCTCAACTGTCTCTCGCTGTGGCCTATTGCTGTCTCTAAAGTTTCTGCAGATTAAAGGATCGGAAGGAGTGGAACACACACTAAGCAAAGCGTGTATGCGTTTTTTGTGGTTTTCTCCTCACTCTGGTGCTATTTTTACATGTTTGATTATGCCATCATGCAGTCAGAAGCAATGACAGATACAGAGGCGTGAGCAGAGAGGACTGGAAATGTTGGCAGCAGTTGAATGTCACAGGAGACTGATGTAATTTTATAATAGATCAGTAAATCAGAGTTAAGTAAAGTTCACAGTTTGTACATGTATATGCTCTTACATTACTGTCACTGGGATATATGGCAGTAATTAGGGTTCAACGTACAGTGTCAAGGCTGGATTTTCACTTTCTCATCATAATGAGGCAAATTAAGTTATTGATTTGCATACTAAAATGTAATATGCAAGACTCCTTCTAAACTCAGCAGCTTCTGGTCATTTAAATGTGAGTCATCCCACACCCCCTCACCACAATACTGTATGATTGTCATATCAGTTTTCATGAAACCACATGCTTTCATGACAGTTGTATATAACTTACAGCAGCTTCTTCACTGGTCATAAAACAATCTATGCATTTTGTGGACAGCTAAAGCCAGCAGTCATGGTGGCATTGCATAAAAAGCCACGTCGCTGCATCACTGTGGCGGTACTGTAGATTTGCGTAATTTTCTCAATCTCCTTGATCTGTGCCCATCTGCACATCTAATGCCTCCAGTCTTTGCCATTTCACTCTGTCATTTGTTCCAGCATGTCCCCGTTAAGTCTGTTACTCTCTGGGAACGTGGACCACAAAAACCCCTGGGGGGGACTAGAGTTCTTTGCGCCGTTTTCTGCACCAGCTAAAGCTTGAGTGTAAAGTGAGTATATTTTAGGTAGTTGGGGTCAAGAGAGACAGGCGGTGAAACAGACACAAAGAGAGACATAGATAAAGACGTAGAATGGTAGAGACAAGTGGAAGACACAGCGGAGGTAGTAGAAGCATTTTAGTGGAAACATGTTTTCAGTATGAGGCAGAAATCCTTCAGAACAACCAGTAATTGGAAAAATATGAAGGGGAAACGGTGGATTTAACAATAAGAGTATTTTTCTCCTTCTAAAGACCACTTTGGAGAGGAGGAGCAAGGAGAGACGGTAAACAAATGATCCAAAACACAAAATTAAATACCTCAGTGGCACACTATGCATCTGACCAAATACTACAAAACTATAGCAAATATAGAGAAAAAGACAGGCAAGTGGAATTCTACTTTTCGCTGAGGCTTTTTATAGGTTTACATCACTCAAGATATTAGAAATTAAAGTTTTGTTTGATTTTACTTAATTAAATAGTTGCCTGGTGTTTAAACAAAGGATAACATTGATAATTGCTGATAATTGATCATTTAGGAAGCAGTGTTTAAAGCAGTAGTAAAGTCTCAAATGTTTGCCTTAAATCAATTAAATAAATTAAAGTGCCAGTTTTTCAAACAGACCTGTCAGGACCTCCCAGACCTACAGAAGTTTGTGTCACTCCAACCTGTATTTCTCTCAGCAGGCTACCGCTACGGCTGTGGCACATTGTAGCACTCAGTCTTTCCACAGAAAGCCTTTCTCTAACAGCCACAACACTGATTTACACAGTAGGGGTCATTACATGTGCAACCAGAGAGACACTTATGAGGTTGTAAAGCCACTTCATCATAAGTGTTTGCCCTAATGGCTTCCAAATGGCCAGCGCTCATCTGACTATGATTTTCACATCAATTTGTCACATGTAAACAAGGAAGTCAGCCAGGCGGAGCGTGAAACCCCATATCATCATGACTTGCTCGCTTCACATGTCCAGAATGGAAAAGGACAGGTTAGGTAAATCTTCTGCAAGAATGATATCAGGGTAAATGTTTCAAATCTGTGTGAGCGTAGGTGTGTGTCTGTGTCTGTGTGTAGGTTGAGTCTCTATCTAATAGGTATGCTTGAATGGGTTTCAGATGTGGATTGTTACAATTTAAAGATATGGATTGTTACAATTTAAAGATGCAAAACATATTTTTTGTCTTTTCTGGTTCTTTTTTAACCAGCATACATGTTTGCCAGAAATGTCATGTTTGCATGTGATTGCATGATAGCGTTTAACTTAAAATCTCATGTTGCTTTGACTTCAAATGTAAATTTAAAAAATTGTTTTTATTCCCACAACTGAAATAAATGTGGTCACACACACACATTCTCATCCTTTGTAGAATGATCCCAGTATGGGTGCACATGGGGTTATACTGTACATACGTTCTAAACCACACACATCCACACTAACAATGTGTGCGTGTGGCTTAGATTAATCTTACACATATTGACACACACACGGACACTTTCGTTTTTTCATTTCACTTAAACATACAGACACATGTGAACACAGCAGATCTCCCCGCGTAGCCACAATGCAGCAGGTCACATCTTAGACTGCAGGTGACAGGGTTAAACCTGTAGCTCCTGCCATGTCTCCTCCCCTCTCCTCCCCACCCTGCATGCCTGGAGGCGAAAAGGCGGCTTGGGACCGACTCATGCCGTGCCAGGGATTCACACCAGCAATTTGACCTGTCAGTGTACTCATGAATCACCTAGCAAAGGCGTCATTAGTCTAGAAGATTTATTGGGAACACATAGGCTAAATTTTCATACTAAAACAGCAAGTGGAAGAGCCCTGAGGGATGAGGTGGTAGGTGGAGAGTTTGTGAGAAAAAGGAAGGGTTTTAGAAAATGGGATGTTGAAGAGGAGGAAGCTACTGAGGTGGTTACAGGGCATGAGAACCTCAAGTGTTCATTTTGATCCTGGCCAGGCTGCCTAAACACTGGAATCATATTTTTGTCAATGGTGAGGCTGCTGAAATACTTTTGGGACTCATCTTGACTCATATCCCAGATGGTTTCCCAGTATTTGATTATTTGATTTATTTGATTAAAATCAGTTGTAGTCATGGCAGTCAGTTGCAGTTTACACACTTGTCCTGCACATGCTTTTCTGGCTCTGACAATATAAAATGAAGTAAAAGACGAAATGGGGAAAATAAATAGAGAAAAAAATGTTTTTTTTTCCATTTGTGTCACATTGCATTAGATTCCGTGCAAAATGGTTTCACTCACTTTCCATTATCATTTTTCACAATAAGAATACTTCAGTAAATTGTGTGCATGTGACTGAGTATCAGTGCTTTCGTGAAGTTATACATTGATTCCTTTTAAGACTGTAAGTGATATAATATGTGACATGCTATCTTTGAGAACATGTTCTTATTCACAGGAACAGCCTGGGGGAGAGGCTGCAGAGGGAGAAAAACAAAGTTTGCTCTGGAACAGCTACAGGTGAGCCTTGCTCAAAAGCACTTTAGCAAAGGCTTTTCATTATGTTTCTCGAACCCTTGCCTCCAGGTTTTCCTAACCAGTGAAGGCATTCAAACCACTTCTACTTCTCTAACTTTCAGGCTACATCCACCATAAATCGCAAAAAAATAGAAAAAATAGCAGATAAGCTCAAGAGAAAGTGACAAAAACAGGAATGTGTCGATGCAACCTCTACTACGACATGAAGCAGCACAACGCATCCAATAAAAGCACATCACCTCCACATACGTAGGTGTATCAGCCCCCTAACCTCGGAACTAGCCTTAGCGGCATCTGATTGCCTCTTAAGGAATCCTTATTAAGACGATGTGTTAATGAGTTGTGTTCATCTCTGCTTCTCAAATTTCCAAGTGCCTGAATAATCGTGCTCCAATTACCTGTCAACATCTGCCAGCGGCACCTCTCAACGTCCTGTCACCGTCTCACACCTTTAATTAACTCCCTGCATACTTTCCGAATTTAACCTGTTATGCTGTTATCGATTGCCAGTAACAATCACGATTGGCAGAAGAAGCCACGGATTTCACCACCGCAGTGACACAATCTTGGATCTGCTCCAATTTACTAACTGTGCTTTGATGTTTCTGTCATTGTTTGCATCTGTGAGAGAACTGTTTCAATGTGCTCGTATTTTTCTATGTCATGCTCAAGGACACTTTGACAGGGATGCATGCTTTGACTGTAACAGAGATTGAACCTTTGACTTTGTTGCTTTTAAACATGAAGTAAGTATTCAGATGTTTTAATCAATTAAGTAGACCTACTTTATTGGAAGAAAATGTAATTACAATGAGGAGTAATACCTTTAAAAATACTGCTTGCACATGTTGTAACTGGTCCAGGTGCGTAATCTCTAACGTCTTCATATACTACAATGCGTGAAATGTACTGGAATAAAAGAAAGTCTCAAAAAATGCAAGTACATTTAAAGAAAAACGCCTTAAGTTTTATATATCACTTGAGTAAATGTACTTGGTTACCTTCCACCTCTGCTTTTGATCAACAGCATCAAAATATGTACTGTATGTAATGATGTTACTTAGACTAAGGGCCTCAACTTCATTGTCACTGTGTAATGTGCATATATGGTATGACGTCACAATTGTGCCCATCGGTCCTAAGTGACAGCGGTGCAGCATTTGTTCAAATACTTGACTGCGTATTTTGCATGTACCTGTAGATTTAAAAAGTATATCCACGAAGGAGCAGATCAGAGCTGAATCATCACGAATGCACTATTTAATGGAGATAGAGAGAAAAGCCTGTCTGGGTTTTCTGTTTGGTCTCTTGTTGTTTAGCAGAGGCTGTGGGGTTCAACCCCTGTGGCTTTGCTGTACTGCATTAGACTAAAGTTACAGATTTGTAGAGGATTCATAACCCTAATAAACCTTAAGCCCCACATAAAGGGGAGATTTGGGAAGGCTGATTAAGTAGAGAACCTGATGGAGAGACAAACTACATTGAAGGTCTATGCCACACATAGACTTTGCGGAACAATGAAATAAGTGAGAGATAATGATATTGAGGGGAGTTCATTCCTGTGTAATGGCATGCCCTGGCTCTCCAACCTCAGGCCCTGTCTCCTCGGGTCACTCTACAACTCAGAGATCTGACAGAACCAACAAATGCCCTATCCTACTGTCCTATATACCCCATTAACCAACAACCGGCTCTTCTTGTAGGCCTGTGAGCAACATGGAGAGTCCTGACAGCATTTACCCCGGTGGACCTAAATCAACATCTACGGTCAAAAGTCAGTGATTGATACTGTGCAGAACTGCTGTGAAATTAGGTCTTGAAGAGGCCATGTTGGTTGTGTGATATGGTCAGTACTTTAGATGGGCTGTGGGCGCATAAATGTATTGCAGGGTTTCTGTCTTGAATTTTAGCTTCAAATCTGAAAATGGGTCTGAAAAAGTTGTCAGAGTGATAGGCGAGAGAGCATGTGCACAATAATATCTACAATTCCATTTTCTCTAGCAATTGTTGTAAGATGCAAATTAATACTACATTAGAATTCAAATTCTATCTTCAGTGTTAGTTTTTTTTAACCAGAGAGAGAGAGAGAGAGAAAGTGAGAGAGGGAGAGAAAAAGATGATGCATGTCAGGGATTCAACTCATAGTGACATTTCAAAGCGTGCCTGCGGTGATTTGCCAGTAGATTCATCATTGTCAACGCCATGCAGCTCTCATCTAAGCCATTGACAAAAACAGAGACTTGCTAATCATGTCAACACACTGATATGTCACCATCAATTATAATAAAAAATACAATGTGTTTTTTTCCCAATCCTGTACTCATTAGTACCTCTGAGTGAGTTAAATTGATGTAGAATGACATTATTTCTATTTCTCCCAAAACACTTTCTAGAATGAGGTTGGTCATACACCAAAATTGCCACAGCTGGCATAGTAATTGGAATCGCCCCAGGCCACAGGTAAATATAAAATATATATGACCCAAAACACACATCAAAAAGCACCCAGGAACAAAACACTGGACTGTTCTAAAGTGGCCAGCAATGAGTCCAGATCTAAATCCCATGGAACACCTGTGGAGAGATCTGAAAACAGCAGTTGGAAGAAAGCACCCTTCATATCTGAGAGAACTGGAGCAGTTTGCAAAAGAACCAAACTGCCAGTAGAGAGGTGTAGGAATCTCATTGAAGTCTTGATGCTTGACAGCAGTTATTTTCTCCAAAGGCTGTGCTACCAAATATCAAATCTATATAATAATTTTGTCAACGTAAATTCTGTTTATTTTATGATTTAAAAGGACATCTTGAGTTCTGAATCAAAAACAAAGTTTCTGTACTATTAACAGTGAAATAGAGAATTGTGGAGACCAAATACTTTTGTCAATTTCAACTTATTTCAGAGACAATTGTGAGGGTTTTTTTCAAATGTGAAAGGGTGCCAAAATTATTTGGCCATGACTGTAAGTTCTCATGCTTCCCCACTAACCCTTTTATGAATGGTGTCCACTGTGGTCATATAGAACAATTTTGATGCGAAACACCTGAAGGACACTTTGCTGTAGTCATTGTAATACCCTGCACTTTATGTAATCAACATCAATATGCTGTATTTTTTATTCATTAGTATTATCTAGTACCATAGACTTCTGAGGTAATGATACATTACAGGCATATTTTATGCATTGTGCCATCAACAGGCATTATGTCTTATAATATTAGTTAACAAATTGCTAATAATAATAATAAGTTATTATCACTGTACAAATGGCAAACAGTCCATATGTTCTGAGCAGATGGGCACTGTATAGATGGTGTTTAGTGTATATACAACAGATTAAACATTTACAAGACTGATTCACTGTGTGGTTTCTTTTGATTTGCAGATAAACGGTGATGATAAAATTAAATAATCACCACATTCTCACCTGTGCCCATCGGTCCTAAGTGACAGCAGTGCAGCATTTGCTGCTTTTGCTTGCCTGCCTGCAGGGCCAAATCTTGACCTTGTCAAAGAAACGACTGAAGATTGTGAGACAGGTGCTGGTGGAAGGTGTGGCTCTTTCAGAAAAAAAAAAAACTGTCAAGAGGATTTTCTCATATTATGACTCTCTGTGCTTATCGCTCTGCTAAATCTACCAGTTATAGAGTGTCTTTGGGTTATATAGGGTTCACATGTTCATTGAAGTAATGGTGTTTAATTTGGGCTTGTTTGATCTGTAACACAGGTTGAGCAATACACTTAAGATGCATGCATTTGGTGTATGCATTTAGAATTAGTGCTGCTTTATTATCTGTGTGACTCACCTGCATCTGAGTAACTTTCTTTTAGCTTCAAGGAACAATAGGTTATCAGGTTTTGCAAAGCTCATTGTACAGGAATACATCCTCCACACACAAACACAATAGTCATCACTGATTACTGAGCAGAACAGTGTGTGCTGTGAAATTTGGCATGTCAAACACCCAAGGCTGTATTGAGCAATAATAATAATATGGCTTTACACTGTTTATGTAATACTGTGCCATTGTAGTTAACACAAGACTCTATATAAACAGTTATTGCTTCCAGCAGCATCAGCAGCTTTTGCTGTAGTGTTCTACACCACTGGTTCTCAAAATGTGGCAAGGACCATCAGTGGTACTTGAAGCACCCCCTGGTGGTGTGCCACATGCCTCCAATAATTCAAACTATTTAAAACCAAGATAATTCTGTTATTATGACAAATTATTTATAACTAAAATGGGTCTTACTCAAAAATGGTTTCTTGAAGGAACAATTATCACTCTAGTTCAATTAAGAGTTAGACTAAAAAATGTTTCACACTCTTACTGCACGCATATGTACAGATAAGGAGAGGTGACATCTTGAATTAATAAAAAATGTGGCCATGAGATATTTGAGTTTTGGCCATGACTTTTTAAAGAGTAGGAACGAGATAGTAACTCATCACCACGAGATCATGGACATTGATGAAGCAATATCTATATATTTTAAACTAGGTCTAACACACAAAGATATAATAAAGTCATTAACGTAGAGGGATAGTTTTGTTTATGGCTGTGGCTCCTGAAGGAACCGGGACCCAGACTCCACAGACTCTCCAGGCGGCAGGGTTGAATGGACGCCAGCCCTGACAGTAGGGAGTTTGTGTAGTCGGGGTTCCAGTGCTGCTTCAGGAGTCACTTAATTTATTATTAGCCTACACCACCTTAAACATATTATCAAAACAAGATCTTGCTTGTTGCAAGTTGTCTTATCTCGTACCAATGCTTTAATCAGTCCTGGCCACGACTTATTTATCTCATTCCCACACTTTAATAAGTCATTGCCATGCCTTATATATCTCATAGCCTCGCATAATAAGTCAATGTCATGCGTCAACTGTATTTTTGTTAATACTGGTATACAGTATATACAGGTTTTTCTGTGATTTCTTTTGTTGTTGTTGTTGTGTTCCCTCAAATTTGGTGGCTTGTTTATTGAGGTGGTGCTTAGATATTTTGATTTCCTTCAAAACATTTGAGAACCACTATTCTATGCAATTTCCTATACAATTCAAGTAAAATAACAATACCCGTTTGATGACAGTATCCTAAAAAGCGATACTGAGGTTTGATCCCCCTCGAAGAAACACATTTTTAACTAAACAAAGGTCTTTGTTTTGGTGTGACAGGGCAGTAAAAGAGTCTGGTAGTGGACTTTTCCTATCTGCAATGTCACGGTGCCCATAAACAACCACCATTTATTCTTTGACAACGCAGCAAATCTTCTCCTCTTTATTCATAGTAAAATGGGAAAGATAGGTCTTAAAATGACCAACATACCTTTTAGAATTGCTTTGTGAGGATGATGAGTGATATGTGAGCTGGCTCACTGCCTCGATTTTGTTGTTGCAACTGCTACGATTTATGTTTCATGCAAAGTGCATGGTGGAGTTCTGCTTTGTATGCTTATGTAATAAATTATCTTCACCCTGTGAGTCCTTGGTGATGAGCGGCAGCTCCACTCTAAAGAGAGAGAGAAACCAGGCATACAGGTTATTGACAGCTCTCCCTCAGTCTAAGCCAAATCTAGTTTTGACATGCTCTCTTCTCTCTCTCTCTCTCTCTGTACAAAAGAATGTGAATTCTTCTGTTGAATCCTGGGCTGCTTAATTGCTCTGACTGAATAAGTCATAGATGGCAGCAGCAGCCCCTCGGGTCGTAGATCCTTTCCATCCTTCCTCAGTCTTAACACCATTCTCAGGTTTTGGATTTTCTGCAGTTGAAACTGTTTGGGCTAGCTTACCACTGTACTCTGTCAACAGTTGTTACACTAACCTGGCATCTCTGTAATTAAAAGGGGTGAAGTCAAATCAGAAAAACACAAATATTGCATGCATGAACACATACTTGCGTTCAACATTACAAACGTTTCACAAACACCTTACCTTGACAACCCTTTTCTGTGAAAATATGGTTTATTATCTTATTATCTTATGATGATTCCATTGTCTCACATTTGAGCCCTAACTCTGCAACAATTTTAAATTTGCATGATAATATCTTGTTTAGTTCTTAATCCAGGTGATATTTTCCAGAATTTGGTGTCATATTTGATTTATTACTGAACAATATTCCACATGAAAAACACAAAGCATCATTTCTATATTCACTGCAACTACCATAAACGGTCTTAAAAACAACACCAGCTATCACTATATGTCACTGTAACTGTTTGTTTAACTGGGCATTTCCCATGTATGTCTTCATTCTGGTGTTTCATAGAAAATGGCCGAGACCAGAAAAAAACAACTCTGCTCTGAGGTAAATTGGACCGAAATGTCTCAAGCTTTGTGAATGAGCCATCAGAATGTCAGTGTGCATTTTACGGACAGAAATTTTAATTCAAAAAGAGTTAATTTCTCTATTCGTCCTCTTCTATTTCGGTCTTTCTTTCATTCTCACCACAAGCCTTTCCTTTTTTCTTTGCAAACATGTTCTTCATATTTACCTTCCTTTCATGAAACATTAGATTAACATCACGTTGGCCATACACTGCAAGAAATTCCCTGCAGGCAAATATTGTGCAATGTAGTATATATGAAAATTAAAATGCACTTCTTTGCACCTCTTGAAATGAACATAAAAGTATAGCCACCACAAACATTAACTGACATTATAATGGGGGGGGGGGTCTACTTGAGTCTTCATATGATCAGTGAGACTTTCTAAAGTTAAGTTAAAAGTGCTAAAAGTATCTTTTATCTTTTAATTAAAAAAAGTTATCTACAATTATTTGCCCGTGAATTTTTCTGTTCCTGCCAAACAGCATATGACACCTTTTTTTCTTGTTTATACCAATTTTAGAATCAAGTGTCATTTTTCTCTATTCTAATGCAGTGATCTCCCATATTCTTTCATGATTCCATTACCTACAGTCATGTCAAAAATTACAGATATATTTGTACTGAAAAAACTTTAAAGTAATCATTTTACTTGCTGATTTATTTAAACATGTTTTTGCAAAGTAAGCCAAAATTACTTTTATGAATTCTTAAAGGGTAATTTTGAAATTTTGAAATAATAATATCTTGTTCCTCATAATACATGTTTGGGCTATTGTGTCAAGCATCCACTCCACTTTTCAGACTCATTGATAGTCAGATCAAGTGCATTTATCTTGAAACAAATCTAACAATATCGTGCAGATGACACTCAATTAAAAAAAATTCCTTTGAAGGACCTTTCTTAAGTCTACAATGAGACTGAATGATCCTAACAGTGGACATTTCTGATTCCTGTTTCATCTTGTAAATCTTCTATAAGTAAATCATCTATAAGTGTAAATCATCTATAAGTGAAACAATCAGCATTAAATCTAAGACAGTCGTAAGTCATGATGGACTTTAGTGTTCTTCCTGGTTCACCCGAGGGACACACAGCTGTAAAGAGGCTCAGACTTATGGGATTCTCACAGAGATTGAATTCATGCTAAATATCTCCTCACTACAATGAGCATCTGCATAATCGACCTGCCAATCAGTTGCCCTGTAATGCTCCAGCCAGTCACATGATGGCCTACAGCGTCACTGAACCCAAACGATGGGTCCCTCATTTATGTAATTATTTATCCAGTCATGCATTAGTTGCCGTGCTTATCCTGCCACTCTGTCTCAGCAGACACATGTACAGACGTCACAGAATTACTCTTGACGTTTACAATGCATATGCTTTCACACATAACTGCTGTGCTTATTCTTGTTTCATGGATAATGTGTAATTTGCAAATTCACATGCTACCTCCACACACATTCAGCTTATGGCCTTTCTGTGTGAAGTGTGTATCAGGTTCAGACCCACACACTTTCCTGCTGTGAGGTGATATTTGTAACTACTGTGCCATTCAATTACTTTTTTATTTGTTACTTGTCTATCGTGGTACATTGTATTTACGACCAATTTTGATATTTGAGAGTAATAAAAACCTGATAATGATATATTGGCTGTTTTTTGTGGGGGTTTTTTCATAAAAACATAACACATAAACAACCACTTTTGAGAAGGATTTCTCTAATTTCATTATTAAAGAGGTGGGAAAACTGCAGTACTGAGGCAGGATATTTCATAGTTAAGTTACATAAATATAACAGTAAGTAATCTAGAAAAATTACATAGACATGCAGTCTATAAAACATTTATGTACTGCAATTTCTAACATACATGCAAACTTGAAGGATAATAGCGTGCCGATACATCCATACATAATACATAGAATATGTCCCATGCACTTCAAAGAGCTATGATGATGAATGACTAAACCCAGCACCCATGCTCTAGCTGTTAGTCATACAGGTATTCAGCAGGTCATTTAGCCGTAATTTAAGCAATGTTTGGAGTGGTTTGGTCTTTGTTAACCCTACACTCTCCTGCCTCAGGGCTTGTTCCTCTGTGATGCCTATCATGTTGTTTATGGTAAACAAAAGCTGAAAGGGATTGTATCTGGCCACGCTGCATTCGTTTGACAATGCTGATTAGATGTGACATAAGAAAAAGATGGAAACAAAAGAGCAGCACCATGAGAGCATCTCCAAGGAAGAAGAAATGTGTCATTTTCTCCCTTTAGTCTTTATACATATTCTATTCCCCATCTTCTCTCTGTCTCTTTTTTGACTCTTTTGTCTCTCCCTCTCTGATTAAAACAAAATGGATGGACCCTCTTATTTCCTACCCCCACTTCACTACCAGTTTTGGACAGATAACTGCCGCAAGAGCAAACTTAAAACAGTGACAATCCAAACTGTGTATAGCACACTATTGTTTTCCTCCACAGTGCACTCTTTCTTGTGCTTTGCCTTTTTTTTCTTCTTTTTTTTAAACATTTTTAAATTATGTATTTAAATTTCAAAGCAATCCTTACCAGATGAGTATTCGTGCATACGAGGCCATGCATGAAGACAAAGACAGTGGCTGATTCCAATTGTGTTGTGTCTTTTCTTGTTTAGTTTGGTTTGCTCATGGGTGGAGGTGGGGGGCATACTGCGTGAATTTCACTTAACATAAAAGACAGATTTTTTTTTTCTTTTCTGTTCAGCA
>OMOW01084000.1:0-16529 GCA_900312555.1 Lamprogrammus exutus
TCCAACATTAACCAAAGTCTTTCAGGTTCCCATCAGGATAATTGTATGATGGTCAGAAAAATGCAACATAGTGTGTGAGACAACGTCACTGAAGTACTAGTATGAACTGATATTAAGGTTATTGCAAAGACATGTACTATAGCGTATATCTGCAGGTGTAAACCTTAACCCTACATGGTGGTTAAAAAGGGGTGGGGGTGAGGGGGGGCATTCATTAGAGCACATACCTGTGCCAAGGCCGAACAAGCCTCAAAAATTAAAACGGGTTTTAATTCCATAAATGGCCGTGCCCCAGAAATACTTTGTCAGTTATTCACAAAACATAGCAATTGTGGAGTGACATGTTCCAATGCGTAGGACAACCTTTGGTCAAACATCCTTCCTAGTGAAAGACATACAGTTATGGAATGCTCTACCATTTGTAATAAAAGCACAAACCAAAATTAAAAAGCTGAAACTCTGGCTCAAACAAAATCAAGTGTGTAGATATTGATTCCATAAGCTTGGAGTAAGCCTGACTAAGTACACATACACACACAATTTCCATCAGCACATGGCAGCACATGTTCTTATACAATACAATACACTAACACAAAATCTGCACATACTGTAATTTCACTTATCCTATTATCTACATTTTTTACCCTGTTTGAACCATTTTTACTGTTTTATTATGTGTTAATAAATAATATACATTATTATTTTATATTTATTATGTTATGTAATTATCTGTTACCCTGGTCTTTTTACACATCTCTTCAAAAGCTGGTCCAGGGGCAAGGGCAACAATACATTACATCTGTTACATTCTATATGTATGGTCTATGTTAAATAAAACAAATAGATAAATACTTTTTTTCTGGGTCTATCAGAACTTTTTGCATGCCAGTGGATCAGCATCATCTCAGCTCCACGGCTATGTTGTTAGGGTAAAAGACCAAGTTCAGTCACGGTGCGAAGATATTTCTTCAGTGGATATAACCATTATGAAGCGTTCTGACCTGTTCTGACTGCCACGTTTCATCAAAACCCTGAGTAATCCTGCAAAACAACCAATAAACAACAGACTTGCGTGCAAACACAACCTCTATAAAGGAGGTACTAACAAAGCACCTGAAAGGCCATAAATCAGCCATATTTTTCTAATTACTACTGTCTTTTTTTTTGGACTGGTTTGTACACATGAATTATCCAGCATAATCAAATATTTGGTATTTGAAATATTTAGTATTTACTATTCTTTTCACTGAGCTAAGGCCTGACCATGCTATTGTACAGCCCTGACTGGCCCTGATAGAATGACCTAATGTTTTGACAGAACGAAATATAAGGCTGCTCTTTATTGTGTGGACTATTCACCAGATGCAGACACGGGAATGACTTTAATCAATACAAATGTGGGTGTGCTGAATGATTTACACTAGGCTATGCTTTATGTACAAAGAAATCTCAGACATTGCTAAGATTACAAGCAATAACAGGGTGCACTCTATCTTGGCGGAAAGCTTGTGTTGTGATGGCTGTATTTACAAGCGCTATACGATCAGCCTCAGAGGCTTCCCAATGAGACAGATGATTAGGTGCGGCAAACGAGCCTCATCATCAGCTAGAATTGATGACTCAATACCGGATGACAGACAACTCCATTTGTATCAAAATAAGGTGCTGACAGTTCTGTATCAATCAAAATTGAGTTATTATTGAGCATAAAGAAAGGCATTTGTAATACCATTAAATCCAGATATGGCTCTCTTCACATCTGGCAGTCAGCCATGCGTGTGAGGGGGGTTATAAGGGACACACAGAGAGAGAGAGGCGAGGCAGGAAAAAACACTCGGGGCAATCATTCCTGGCAGCTGCAGTGTTTTTTGTAATTTCAATATGTTTCTCTGCACCTCAAGCTCGGCTGCAATAACAGCTTACAGATTGCTTATGTCATCAAATTTTGACAAACTTCACGATTGGTTTTGACCTTCATCTTTAGCCATCTGCTTTCTTCTCCTTCTTCTCCTTATCTTCCCTTTCATCTATACGTTTTTCACCTGACAGTAATTGTGTCACTCTAAGTAGGTTATGTCTGAGAGCTAGTTTTAAATTGTTATAGGCAGCGGCAGTTTGTAGTTGTTAGTTTAGACTAATACACTCCGATCGTGGAAACAAATCGATTTTTTTTCAAACACCATAAAAAGACTAAAATCAGCTTAAATTGATTGTCGTAAGCTAGCTCAGTGTAACAGAATATGCATTTGTAAATCGATTTATTCAGGCATGTAAACGTCGGCGTAAGACACCTCCAGATGCATTTCCTCACCTAGCGGACTCTCCTCATATTGATTATGCCACACTTCATGTATATTCAGACAATGGCAGAATCCTGTTAATTCCATTCATGTATACATATAACTCCCATTTTTAGCCTTGATAATTGGTATATAGTGTGCATGTTAATGTAATGACTGGCGAGATCCAATTCCAAGAGACCACTTCTAAGCTTGATTGACATGTTGTATAAAAAGGAGATCTGTAGCAACATATGTTATCCATTATAAGGAAGGAAAGGGTGCAAATTTGTGTGTCCATACAAATTAGTGTTAACCTGCACTATAATCTGATTGGTTGTTTGTTAGTTAGCTCAACTTGGCTGATATGTGGCAGGAGAGATGATGTTCACAGAGTGAGTGTGATTTGATTCAATTGGGCAATCATTATCACGTTGTCAGTGTGTGAGTGTGTGGGTTTTAACTAACAGGATGTAAAGAAGCCATGTAGCTAAATGGAAGCTTGGCAACACAGTAAAGATAGAATAATATAGAGTTTAGGGATCGGATTGGTGATGCATTCACAGGCACACAGTCACGAAAAGAGTCACGGTTCGTTGTTGTGTTTTTAATTTTTGGTGAATCAGAGTCAGATTTAATGGCAGAGGATCTCGCACTGGATAAACTGCTTTTTACTGAGGAGCAGGATCCTCACAGTTGCAGAGACACAGTAAGATGTGCCCCATCAACAGCTGGACGCATAAGCCACCACTGCTGCATACAGATGGGACACATTTATGAGATAAAATCCACAATCTAAAATCCAAGTAATCTGCAATTAACACACACACAGACGCGCGCACACACACACAAAACCTGTGAAGCACCTATTTAGCACATACCTGGTTCATTTGAGCTGCTGTTTTGAATGAACCAGGATCCTGCTTCTCACTAAAAACAGTTTAACCAGAAACAGAACCACTGCCATTGAATGTGACTCCCCAAACATTAAAACAGAACTCTTGAATGCAGCGACACAGAAACCAAATTACACACACTTGACTCCACATTTCAGCCAAATACCACACACCAAAAGCATTTTTGAATGAAGAACCAAATATGTACTAAAATGAAACAAATTACACACACTCCACATTTCAGCCAAATACCACACAGTTTAAGCATTTTTAGCAGGAACCAATTATGTGCATTAAAATATGAGACAAACAAGCAACAAAAAAAACATTTCTTACCTGTGAGCTCCTGTATTCTACTATATCGTAGAGAGTCCATGTGAAAAAAGTCCATTAGCTCCACTGTAGCCATGCAAACGCTTTTCTTTTCTCCTTAAAGGTCAGGTTGGGTCCAGTGTCTTTAATTTCTCCTCTCAAATGGCGCCTGCTGATTGATTACTATACAGAAATTTGTTTCAGTTTGTTCTCTGCTTTCTTCTCTACTCTGAGTAGCTGCTGTGAGCACACTGCAGTGGCTGAACATAACCACACACCCATACTGAGACCAAGTCAAAAAACAACCAATGTGTCAGACTGTTCGTCACTCGAGGTTTATGTTTATTTGTGCACATCGGCAGTGAATTATGTAGGCGTGGAAAAGGATGTCCTCATTGTCGATGGGATTTCAATGTACATGTCAGCTGGCGTCCTCCCTGCTCAGAGAAGAGAGACCAGTAAAGATAGTGGGGGGAAACAATAATTGTAATATATTTTACTTATTTCTGACCATCACCTACACTTCAAATTACACCTCTTATAATATTTTGTTAGTTGAAAATAAAAATATAAAAATATGCCTTTTAGTGATGGGGGGGCACATACACCCTCTATTGACCAGCCGCCACTGCAATATACCAGTCTTGTTGTTAGCTGCTGAATTGTTACATTCGTCATGTACAGAAAATTGCATGATAGTGCAGTCAGCTATGTTGCTCTGATGTTGAGAAACCTGTACTTCGCTTTGGATAAAAGCATCTGCCAAATGACTAAATGTAAATGTAAATGTACTCTCCTACAGATCAAAAGCATAATGGAGACCTCTTAAACAGTCTACTGACAATGTGGCATTAAGGAGTATCTTGTTCCACACACTGCTGATCAGAGTAAACAACAATCCAGGCATAATATAGTCCCACCACAGGCTGACATTTCCCTCTGATTTTCATATCTTTGCCTGAAATGACAGTCTATGTAACATGCAGAGGCCTTAAAAATGCCACGGCCGATATGAAATCAATTTGCATTTCCCTGGTGCCTGGATAACATGGCCCTGTCAGAGGACTCTGCTGATCTGCTGGAGATAATGACGTTATAGAGGGCGGCTTGCACAGAGGGAAGGATGAAATTGAAAGAGTGACGTTCTGTGTTTCCGATGATTGCCTTGGCTGGAGGATGTGTGGCTATTGGACATGTACCTCTCTGTCTTTGCTCCCCATTAGCTCCACTTGTACCCAGCCGGGGGTTAAGACAGACTAAAGAGAGCCACCAACCCAACTTGTCAAAGCTTCATACTGTCAGTGAAGGTACTTCAACGATTTCAACTGTTAACTAAAGAAATGATAAAACTGAGCTGAAGCTCTTTAATTCCTCCTTATTGATATTTTTAGTTTCTAAATGTGTGCTGATCTGCAGTACACGAGAGCTCCAAACGTTACAAATGAATTAAGGATATGATAATAGTAATTAAGTATAGTGTTAATGAAAAAGCTGTGATCAGACTTTTATGCCGATGTTGTGTCTTAATTTAAGGCTCTTAATTAAAACATTAATTTAATATTCTACCCTAAAAAAAGAAACATAATTGACACCAATTTTGAATCTGATATTATCACTTAATAGCTGAATGAGGAAAAGGGAGAAAGGCCTTTAAAATATGTCTGTTTCAGACTGTTATCCAATTGACTTTATGTTTTACACTGCAGCACCTGACACAGTGTCACAGAAATGGCCTTTGATCCCATCATTACACATTTCTCAGAAGCAGTAATGGGTAACTACATACCACTTTGGCCACTTTTTTGAAAATGTGGAAGGGAATTATGAGAAGATCACACACTATACTGTATAGAGCTGCACGTGTAAAGCTATATTACAGTGCACAACCCAGAATTGGATCTAAATATAGGAAGTAGATAGTTGTTAGCACTGGCCTGAGGACTTATGGACATGAGCCCTTGTTATCGAAAGACAGGGGTGTCCATGTATGCTGCAGTAAACTATAGGTGATTCCAGCCAGATTCGTTTCACTCTCGCAGGCTGTCAAAGCTGACAGTGTTGAGCTCTAAACTCTGAGTCACATGCCTCCTCTTCTCTGTGACAGCTGAAGGAAAAGTTGTGAATGTTTCGTCTTTTAAGCTGTGGGCTCACATAGTCATCAGACCCATCTTATTTACTCCCCCGGAGAGAGAGGTTGTGATACACTCACTCATATCATGTGGAGATCTTGATTGGAAAAAAATGTGAAAAACCCCACCGCCGCCATCATCAGAAGAGGGGAAAACTGCAAGGAGCAAAGAAGTGTGGATGATGATGGGGGAAATCTAAACTAACAGGGCCTCAACAAGAGCCCATACCTACACCAAGAATGTACGAGCTTGTACACAAAATCTAATTACGAAGAAATTCAATTAAGACGAAAGAAATGACTGTAATAACAATAGGACATAATTGCTTTATTTGTCTTAAGAAACAAGACATTTTCCAGATCTGGACCACATTGCAGTTCTTGATGAGATAAACATGCCTTATTATTTTCAATACTGATTCATCATCATTGCATGGAGCCTCTAATCCGCATCTCCCTTTGCTGCTGCTGCGAGCAAATTGTCCACGGTCTCATCGAACATCGTCGTTTTGCAGGCCTCCTGCCATCTGACGCAAACCCTCTCAGGAGGTCTTTTTGGAAGGACTTGTTGCGCCACATGGAGGCTCTGGGCTCTATGGAGTGCTCACCAAGTGGGGCACCTCTGAATTATAACAGCCCCTCGCCATCCAAGCACTTCATCTGGGTATAGTGAATCTTGCATTCCATGCTCATTGTTACTTTTCATTTCTGTTGCTTTTTGGACCTTCCTGTTGGGGTGCCCATCTCCTCCCCCCGTCTCCTCTCCTCTTTTCTCCTGGGGGTATCTTTCCATGAATCGATCTGTTGCTTGCTTGTGGGTTTCCTTCCTTCCTTTCCTCAGTGGATACAGTTTTGCAGCAGAGGATGCAATATTTCCGATCAGATGCAGAACTGGATATCACTGTGATGGTGTTGCTTAAGTGTGAAGCCCCTGATATTCTGAGCAGAAAACAGTGTCAGGGTGATGAGAAATCACACATCTGGTGTGTTTTTGTTCCCAAAGCCAGTAAATATCTGGAAATGTAGAAAGCTGAAGAAAAAATAACTGAAACCCCCTTTTTTTGTTGCATCTATTAATTTTCTCATAGCTCTTGCACTGTTAACTTCAGTTGATGGTGAAATCTGAATGGCTGTACAACTAAATATTTGGGTGTGATAGAGATTTTAGCTACAAATCATTAAAAATCACTCTGAGGACATCCACACACCTGGAATAAATGCACGGGCCACAATCTGACTTGTGAATGTATTTTGTCCCTGTTTCCATACATCTCATTAATTTTTCAAATCAAGATAAAATTGCTTTGAATGCCAGGGGATTAACAAGGTCATATCATAAGTATTTGAGATTATATGTTGGGTTTGATGGTGCAGAGGGATTAGTAAAGTACAAAATGCATTGTTTTCCAGGTTATTACAATAAATAAACACGGCTCACTCTGTTTACAGAAGTGCTCCAGTGGGTCTATTGTCCATCCTTTGCCGCTGTCATGTGCATTTTAAAATACACTGCGGTAACACCAGGGTGTCCTGAGTTTAATAAGGAGTTTACATGAAATATGAAGAGGAAATGGGCTGATTATGAGACATATTGACTCTGATCAACCATGCAGAAGTCTGAAGATGTTGAGAAATGTGTCTGCAGCACCAATAACATCGTTGTGTCCAGTCCCATTGGATCTAGATTAGGTCTAACTTGAGGATCTAACAAACCTTTATGCTATTTAGCTGTGTTTGCATGTGAGTGAGACTGAGACACACACACACACACACACACACACATGCACAGGCAGAGGCAAGGAATTATACGCGTCTGAATGGTTTGTTAACACTCAAGAGATAAAACTTTACATGTTGCTCCCAATTAGCACAGCAGTGACCGTGCACTGTCTCCTGTGCTCGGCTTTCCTTCTTGAAGATGGGCTATTTATGTGAGGACTCGTGAGGATGTGAGAATTGAGGCGAGAGTGAGGAGATATGGACCGTGCGAGATAAAGCGCGTGTGCACCACCAGAGAGGGAGAAAGAGGGGGAGAGAAAGAGATAGAAAGAGAGAAAGGGAGAATTGAAATGGCTTAAGCATCCATTTTGAGTAGAGAGACAGGTCCTATTAACATTTAACAGCATTTGTGCAACTTGGTGCCGAGGTTATGATGCAAATGAGGAGGAATTAAAAGTGGCCAGAGGTTTGTCATTGATGGATTGCAGTCTGGCAGTGCTCACACTTCCTAGTGTCCATCAGAAGCGATTACTGTGTAATTAAACCTTATTTCTGGACTCTCCAGTGCATAATTACTTTGTGAATGTAACCATCATCTAAAAGCTACAAAAATGCTTTAGCATTTAGTCTAGCAGTCATTTCCACAGGCTTGTGTCAGATATAGCCATCAGACGGCGCAAAAGAACTGTCACTTTTAATAAGAGGCAAAAAATTAAATGAAACAGTATGCTTATTACAGAAAAATTAGGCTTTCAAGAGTCCTTTCTGTTATTTGCATAATTTATCCCCCACCCCACCCCGCAGATGTAGACACACACACTCACACACACACACACACATACTCACTCACACACACACGCTGCAAAAGCTTTAGGCAATTTCCCTCACATTTAAATAGATTGCACATTTAAGGCTACTTAAGGAAAATTATCACTCTGCATATTTTAATTGTTATGAAGGAAGTGATTTGAGAGAGGTCTGTGGCTCATCCTCTTGAGCCATGTGCTAGCCAAGCTGTCTGATTCGGCTGCTCGGCGCTGTAGCTCCACAGATAACCCCCGAGTTCACACACATCCACTCCAGTTTCATCAGAATGCAAATGAAGCACAGAACACTGGGACAAGTGGATCTTTGATATTTACAAAATAGCCACTAATAACTTGAGTGTAATTTGTTTGACTCAACTTAATTTTGTCTCTTATCAGTCATGATTTTTTTTTTCTTTCCTGGTCTGTTATTTAAACATTCAGTGGTAAAATGTGGCCTGTATCTGTTGCTTAAATTTCAGACAAAGATTATGGAATTATGGTGCATAAAATACCACAAAAATATGCATAATCTTTGTGTTGTTTAACAGACACGATGCTGTGGCACAAGCCCAACGTAGACACTACATGAAAACTGAATACAGTGTGTGTCAATGCAAAATGATGTTGAATGGATGAATAAAATGTTTTATCACTCAAAAGTACCTCTTAACAGTATGAAAGGGGGAAATAATGTGGTGGGGCAAATAGATTTATGGTATCATCTGGAAAGCATTTTATCAGTTTTTTTCAGTCTGCTTAAATACTACAAAAATTTACCCATTAATGTACACAAAGCACATGCAGAATATGAAAACATACAGAGTTTATGTTGTGTTTTATATGGATGTTGCTATACCAGGAGGATGGTGTAAAACAGAGATTTTTTTTGAAAATTACTTATTTATTATTTATTATTGAAATACATTTTAATTTATCTACAATTGAAATGTCAAAGAAGTAACAAACTAGAAGGGCTCTCATAGAAGCCACTGACTATAATAGAACTTAATTGTTTTGTTCAACATTTATCACCATTATTTATTTAGCATAATTATCAGACAGTAGTTTTGAAAATCTATTTGGATCTGATCATATTGCACCTATTGATAGTGGGATAAATGTGCATGTTTTTTCATTGAAATTGGTGTATTGCTTTTGAGGAAATGGACTAAAATATTGAAAAACTCCTTATCTGACATGGTTAATGAATTAAAAATAAGTTTAATGTGTTTTTTCCCTGGGTCATGCCCCAACCTTCCTCCAACTTTTGCCAAAATCGGTTCATAAAGTTCTGTGTAATTCTCCTAACAAACAAACAAAGATACAACATAGGTGAATTGATGCCCTTCTTGTCAGAGGTGATCTGATTATTTCTAGATGATTGATTTCACCCTCCAAAAACACAACTAGTGTGTACTGTTCTATTATCAATGTTTATGAGGATGGAAATTCAAGGAAAAATTCCCAGTT
Source organism: Lamprogrammus exutus (assembly GCA_900312555.1). NCBI lineage: Eukaryota > Metazoa > Chordata > Actinopteri > Ophidiiformes > Ophidiidae > Lamprogrammus > Lamprogrammus exutus. Next base: position 9,614 of record OMOW01084000.1, read on the forward strand.
TTGTGAATTAGTCTTCATCATGTTTAACTTGTGTCTCTATTCAGTGAGGTTCTATGAAGATGAAAACACTTTGTTTACATTTCTCAGCTTAACCTGATTGTTTACCCCCGTTTTTCCTCTGGTATTAATGACACAATACCGGATCAGAAATGTCTCCTTTCCCTCCGTGTTTGCACTCAGCAGACGGTGTAGATACTGGTTATGATGATACACTGCACCCACTCCAGTTCACGCTGGTATTGATGTGCTTGCAGGATAAAACAGAGAATTACCAACAACATGCACTGTGACTTTTATCCTTTATGTTAATTGCAGGGATCTGCAATCTTCCTACGCACACACCACCGATGACTTAATGATACCACGAAAGAGGACATTTATGCATCAATGTTCATTTTACATAAAGAGCCACTATGAATTTTTAAGCTGAGAGGTGTAGAAGTGGTTGCCTTATCCTTTATCATTAGTACTAAATGCTTCAAAATATAAACTGAAAAAAAAGCCTCAAATTCAGGTTTTGTAAACTGTTTCAAGTCACAGTATTAACCTTAAATATCAATAAAATCATTATGGATAAAGTTGTAATGGATTGTCTTTGGAAACGGAAATGGCACAGATTAAAATAATTCACATTGTTGCAAATTTAATTATGCGAGGGTACAAAATGCATCCAGTTTTCAGGAAAAAAACAAAAACATCTTTATTCAGTATTTCAATAACCTTTGTTATGTACCTTGAAATAGGTGAAAATACATTTAAATTGACTGTACGGTAAGTATGGCAATACATACACACATATAAACATGTATGTGGTGCATTTTAGTATGTATGCTGTATATCATTAGCAAATGTACAATACATACAGCTATGTGCAAGTTTATTCTCTGTACATGTTTATGAAAAGTAAAAACTCCAAATGTTCATATCATAACGTGAACCCTCATACTTGCTTGTGGAATTGCAAGTGCACAAATACACATTAACATGCGCACTACGACAATTCACAAAGGATTAAAGCGGTTTTGTTACTTTTTAAGAAATGCATTTGTATTGGAGACCTTGCAGAGGACCTACACAGGCCACGACACGTGAACAGAAAGGCGGCATTGTAAATATTCTGTGTTTGCAGATTAATCTCACCTTTGCCCTCAAGGTGCCTTATCTTCTCAGCGACAGTGTACAGACAGTCTTTTTGAGGTAGACTGCTCAGATTCGAGGGCAAGCTTTGAAATTTTTCTGTTGTAGTTGTCAGGTTTTTTTCCCCTCACCCCCCCACACAAATGCATGACATTCAAAATGACAGGACACGTAAAGTACTACATGTACAATATGTAGCAATGAGGTAGAAATGGTTATAAAGAATGTCAGAATATAAAAGTGATACTTTAAAATGACAAAAGGATGGAGTCAAGATCTTAAGCAGGTTTCAACAATATATAGTTACAGAAATATTGACAGATTTAGAAATTCAAGTGACCGACTTGGCGTCAATGCGAGACTCGATGTGCTTATCAAAGGTTCTGCTCAAGTTGTGTTTCACTGTAGGCTCTGTCATCACATCATCTTCATATTCAGTGACTAATTAAACATCTACAGTATGTGAAATATACACTTCCATTTAAATACAACGTGTAATTGTTTCGTTTACATCATGGGAAACTCTCATCCACATGCCTGTGATACTGTCTCGTGTTAATTTGTGCTCTTTTGCACCGATCGTGAGACAAAAAAAGACGTGGGCTTCATGTACAGTCAGCTTCTCTGCAAAAACAATGAAATCTGTGGTCAATACGTTGGCCCAGATCCAATTACACTACAGAGCAACAATACATGGGGTGTGATCGACATTTTGTGCTAATATCAATACATCAGATTTTTAATAAATGAGTCAAGTTTGGACTGCTCATAAACTCACACAGGTTGAAAAAAAAAAGTCAAATATCACTTGAAGTTATTTGACATACTGCAGTAAAATGAGACAAACCCGCCCAGCGTTGCTGTACAACGTAAGGACGCAGATATTCACAATGTCTTCAAACACATCTTCATCAACATCAAATGAAAGCTGTTGGGTTTTTTTTCACTTTGGCTTCGAGGGAGATTTTCAACAAAACACCACAAAGTGCGATAATTAATTAATGACATTATACCTTATGTAAAGGGGAGTTCTAATTTTTTTCCTGCTCTTTCTGCTTAATTCCTACATTTCTTTGCAATTTTACACCAATCAAAACATTCTTTACCGAAATTTATTTTCCTTTAATACCCACATCTGACCTGATCTCCTCCAAACTCACACGTGTATTCACATTTTGCTTAGCATTGTCAAAATTCATTTGGTAAATTGGACCCCCTGGACTTAGACTTTACACAAAAATGAATGTAATGGATGGCCTGGATGTATGGATGACGCCATCTTTAAATTTCAGTTGTAAACGTCCTGAAACGTTGGGGTAATACACACTCAATACATGAACAGCATGAGAAAAGACAAAAGTGAAACAGAATTGCAGTATTCTGGAGTTAAAATCAAATAACATTTCCTGTCCTCCCTCTTTTGATTTGAGTACTGATCTGTAAATACAAAACATGGAAAATCTCTAAATTTGATAGGATATTATGGTCAATTTAAGGTATTACTGTTGATAAGGTATTACTATTGCTTTGTATTTGGACGCTCTGTTTACGTCATAATCAGGGCGTAGAGGAGTTAATGATGACAAACCAGTGCAGATTACTGATATTCATTTTGCCTATTAAAATATAAGAAGAGGTCAAAACAACAATGAAGGGTTCAGTATTACACAAACACAGTGATATCTACTTCAGTGATACTTCTCCTTACTGCTCAGAGTGCTTAATACATTGAGATATGGTTTTAATTGGTGGAAATGTTGTTTGGAATATGTTCTGATTAATAGTAAGAAATAATGAAAAATAACACAGCCACAGATCATTCATGATGTTCTAACACGTTGCTTCAGTTCTTCAGTGAGTTTAGATTTGAATAAAGTCATTCAGAATTCTGTCACAGTTTTTCCATGGATTCCACCTCAATGGCAACAGGATTCAATCAATACGTTTACTCTGATTAAACCCTGAGTAAGTCGATCGGTCAATTGTGTCAAAACTCAAAGATAGCCATGAGATGGAATTCATTATGAGTCGACGCTGGTGTACTTTCAATAAAACTCCAGGATTATGCGATTAAAAGTCAATTTACTCAAGTGTGTAAATGTTCCGTCCGTTTGCAATCAGCATTCTGTGCATGTGTTTCCTCACCTGCTGTACTTCGTCTTCTAAGCCAGTTAATCAACGTGGCGTTTATATTAACGAATGACGGAATCCTAAGAGGGTTTCTACACTTATGTCCATACGTTTTCTGTAGTGTAATAAACAAATCTCCCTTTACAACCACTGTGCGATTGTAGACTTGTTACATGTAAGCGTGGACTGCAACTTGAGGAGACACAAATAAGCGTGTCCCATGTCTTCAACTGTTTGTAAGCTGTGATTTATGATTTTCGGCCTATAGTAAAAGTACATTTGCCTGACATTGTGGTGTTGAAACAAGTCACTGCCAACTAGTTCTCGTCAAGCAAACTCATATTCAGTAATTGTGAGAGAATCGAAAGACGTCTCAAAGCAATCTGAATTGTTCAATTCATTTACACAGCTTAGTCCACATTTGCCTTAATCGCAGTCCAGTCAAATTCTACGTATAGTGTGCATGTAAATATATTGTTGAATGGCAGCTAACACGGACCTTAAACAAAGACAAATTCCTAACCTGATCCTCAGTGGTGTTCCCCTATAAGTGCAGTATGTGTTGAGGGTCAGGGTTCTTGGGACATATACAAATGTAAAACTCATAGATTTTGCACACAGCCAAATGCTGTAGGTGCTCTCTCAGACGGTTTCATCTAGAAACAAGCAGAACGGGAGGTGACGTCGTCGTGAATTTGTCTTTTAGAGATAACTAACAAACTGAGGTAGAGAGGAACTTAGGCAATACATAATCCTTAGGTTTTCATTAATGATAAAGCTGTAGCGGGATGGAACAGCTTGGGGCGGTTGTCTTTTCCAACCCTGAGATGTTTGTCTGCACCTTGAGAAAATTCTCTCATCTCTGCTGAGCGATCCCGTCTGCATGCAGGGAAACTGAAGGGAGAAGATCAGTGAGTTTGATGAAAATAGTTCTCCACCTCACAGTCGACAGCAAATAACCTATGTTACAAATATAAACGGCCACGAGGCTACAATTCAACAACTCAACCTCAAAGGCTCAATTCTTTTCAGCGGCAAATCTCTCATCGCAACGCATTTTTTCATTTCAATTCTGAAAGTAAAAAAAGCCCAAACGAAACGCTCTTTTTGGCTTGATAAATAAATAAACGAGGATTACGCTCGTACATTCCAATGCAAAAAAAACGTATGATTTCACTTTATGCCTTTTGAGGTATTAGAGTCTTAAATGACTTGATAATGCTGTTTTAAATGCAAGCCAAGTGCTCTCGTAGTGTGTAGTGCTTCCATTTAAGCATGTGAGGTACCATTACCATACATATCGTAATCGCCTTCCTGAGTTTTCAAAGAGAGATCATCAAAACAAAGCTGTTTACATTTATGCGAAACATTGCGTTTACTATTGTGAGAATATTCTAATAGCAATTACATAGTAATTTATCGTTTAATATGAAGTCGCGTCGTTAAAATATTTGTTGCTGTTGTAATTTGTTAACGGTGAAGCTCGCGCGGTGACCGACTTCACCCTCTGTCGACTCTCACGTCGCATTCTTCTAGCAAAAACGGCAGCTGTCAATGTCACTGTAGTTAAATGATTGACAAGTACATAAAGTATGCGTAAGGGAAAAATGTAACCCGACTGAAACGATGCCAATAAATTCAGTTTAGGTGAATAATAAAAACACACACCTGTCCACAGAGAGCACAAACACTGTTCTAATGTGAAGCAGAGAGCAATTTTTTTTGTCACATTTTAAAGCTTTTTTTGATATTAGCACATGTCACTGATGAAGATTGTGAGGCAAAAAAATAAAACTTAAAACAGCACCACCTCAGGCACTTGACAGCAACTAAATGTAAAGATATATATTTTTCATCAACAGGGGGTCCATCTACTAGTTGGTTTAATTTCAGTGAGGCTTCAGCCAATAAAGCATCAAATTAATTTCTGCTAGCGTGTGATATCCTGACCGCCTAAAGCCTTCTTGGTCGTTTCCCTTTGCTGTATTTTGGGTGTGGGTGTTGCCACTGTTTGATATTATTTTTGAATCCCAAATACCTGTTCATTGAAGGTCAAACACACATATTTGTATCCAATCACTGGATTTTAAGAAATGGCATTAAATGTTCATCTTTCATTGACAACAACCAAACATTTTATTCCATTCAGTGTACATGTCAAGTTCTTTTTGTGATATGCTGGGTTGGAATTTACAAAACACACTGTCAAAGTCTTGGTAGGAGACAGGTCTCATCTGACTGGGGTGGATGGTGGACAGGTCAGTGCCAGGAATGCCATGAAGAGGACCAACCACAGCCTCTTGACACAGATGAGCCACATCCAGTCCTGAAAAGCCCTCTGTCCTCTGGACCAGTAGTGACATCTCTTTGTCACTGATACAGTAGTTGTGCTGTGAGAGCAGTTGGCTGATTATCTGGAGTCGTGCTGTCCCGTCAGGCAAGGGGATGAGCAGGCGCTTGGTAAAGTACCTCCGTAGGGACTCTGGGATCTCTTCAGGCTTATTGGTGGAGCAGACCACGAGGACGTGGTCCTCAGCAGAGGTCAGAACGCTGTCGAGCTGCATGAGGAGCTCAGTCTTGAGGCGGTTCACAGGGCTCTCCTCACTTAGCTGGGCCGACAGCAGCAGGTCCACCTCGCTGATGAACACCACTGCCGGCTGACGACAGCGGGCCACCAGGAACGAAGCCTTGATGATCTTGTCCCCTTCGCCGAGCCACTTGGTCACCAAAGCCGAGCTGTTCAGCCGTAAGAAGGCCGCCCCGAGCTGACTGGCCATGCAGCGGGCCAGCAGAGTTCTACCGGTTCCCTGAGGTCCAAATAAAAGGAGGCTCCGAGGTAATGTGGCAAGTCCGCTGAACATGTCTGGCCTTAAAATGGGCCATAATATCTCCTCTTTGATGGCTGCTTTGGCCATGTCCAGCCCTGCAATGTCACTCCAGTCCACCGGAGGGCCCGGCTGAATGATTTCCGTGGTCACCATCTCCACCAGGCTGGAGTCGCTGTTCTTCAGCTGTTCCTCTGCAGCGTGGATGGACGAGGCAGCCGTCCCAATGTCAGGCCCTGTTATTGAGTGACTGAGCTGCTGTCTGTGCTCTTCTGTTTGCTCACTCATGATGGGGGATCCAAACTTACCATACGGCTCGCCTGTTCTGAGGTCACCCACAGAGCTTTTGGTTGATCCATACGATGGAGGAGTTAGCGCTCTGCCAGGGTGTATGTTGAACTTTCTTTGCTGGTCAGAAGTCATTGGCTGCTTCGTTGGCTTAAATGATGCTTCAGGATTTCTGTCAAAGCCGTTGCCCCTGTTTGATTCTGACACACTGCTGTCTGCTAATCTGTACATTGGGCTCTGTGAGGAGCGCTGTTGGTTGTAGTTAAAATTACCGTAACTAGAGTCCATATCTCCATGCCCAGTCATGTAGAAAGCTTTTCGTTTCAATGAGTTGGATGTGCTGCCATTCAAAGGTGTCGGTGTGATTGGTGTATGATTATGGGACTGGTACGTGTAGCCAGGCAGCGTGGAGGGGGGGAGGGGCGTAGGGGCTGCAATACCAGAGGGCAGATAAGCAGAGGGAGGAGGCGCTCCCCCAGGGCTATAACCGGGGCCAACGGCAGTCTGAGGAGGATACCCTGTCGGAGCGTAATTGT
>OMOW01084014.1:0-10049 GCA_900312555.1 Lamprogrammus exutus
GGGAACACCAACGCTGACAGCAGCACCATGCTCCATCAGTTAAAGCAGCTCCTCTTTCAACTTGTTCCTCCTGTCAGCAAAAATAAATCTCAATTTCTCCTGCACTTCAGTTGACACTTACCATCTCAGCTCAAAAAGCACATTTTTGTGATCAGCGCTAACATGGAATATGCTCGGATCCTCTGGGGCATCAGACATATTTACACACAGACCTGAGAGCCAAGGCAAAGCACAGGACTCCACCTGACCCGATTAGACTGAATACCTGTGGACCTGTGAATACTTCTACTCTAATAGAATTACAGATTGGGGGAAAAAATCCTTATGTTTAGTTACAATAACTTAAATCACTCTATACTACAGTATATTTCCTATATTATCCTGGGTATAAAGTAGCTTATGTTTCTCCCTCACACAGTAAGCTGTTCCATGTCAGACCAGTCACCCACACTGATGTATACCGTGCAGATGCCAAAGAAATCCCAAGGATATTCCAGGTAATTTGATTATATCACATAAATAAACATTTTCTTCTGTAAACTTGGTACTCTCAGAGATATCGTATGAGCTTGGACCCCCTGTCCTCTATCCCTCTTTGGCATTCTGTCATTATAAATCAGGTTTGTTTTCTCACATCACCCAATAAATCTTGAATAAAATTGCATTCCCCTCCTTTCCCCAGATACTGTATGCCAATGAAGGAGAAAGTAAACGTGACCAGGGATTTGCGGCGGAGCCTTTGCCATTTGGGGAGCGTCCCTCCTACATCAGCCACAAGGGCCACGAGTTCATCCCGACTCTGTATCACTTCCCCTCCAGCTGTGAGGCCTGCACGCGGCCCCTCTGGCACGTTTTCAAACCGCCACCGGCCCTGGAGTGCCGCCGCTGCCACACCAAGTGCCACAAAGACCACATGGACAAAAAAGAGGAAGTTATTGCTCCCTGCAAAGGTATTGCCCGCATTCACCTGCAGTATACATTTTTGGGTACATATCTAGGAGAAAGCTAAAAAAAAGCTAAAAACATGCAGCTACTGGCAATATGTAGCAAAGATTATGTTGATTTGACATTTTTTTCAATTATGGATATAGATCCATATGACATCGATATCCACAAAATCAAATTACTGAAACATCTTATCCAACACAATTTGGGAAGCCCAGAAAGTGATGAGTGATGGGAGTCAGGAAAAAGCCCTTTAAAGCCACAGAACCCTTATCTTCCCGTAACTTCTCTTAGTTATAAGCAGTGAATCTTTCTCACCCTCGCACATTTTAATTCCGTTTTTAATCTGCTTTCTTTTCCAGTGAATTATGACATGTCCACTGCCAAAGAGATGATTTTACTAGCCCATTCTCAAGAAGAGCAGCAGCGCTGGGTCAGTCAGCTCATCAAACGCATCCCAAGGAAACACCTAGCAGTAACAGCTAGCCCTTCTGCTGCAGCACAGCCCCACCCTCCAGAAGCAGCATCACGTTCCTCACCACGAATCTCCCCACGACAGTCACCTAGGGGCTCCCCTCGCATGTCCCACAGAGGAGCCATCAAAATCCAACCTAGCAGACAGCAACAGCCGACGGGGAAGCCCAGGTGAGGAAAAACCATTTACGGATTACACAATCCAATTTATTTTTATAGTCTTTTCACCTGCTTTGTTTGTTTACACACAGTATGACCTTCATATTCATAAGATCACACTTCCTAATTTTCTGTTTTGGCTCATAATCCTCAGTCTGGTGCAGTAGAAATTAGCTGAAGCTCTGGCTGTTGCAGGATGTGTTGTTTTAAGGAGGCTTCCTGAACATTTTGCCTATTCATAACACTGTATGCAGCATTAATGCTCCAAAACGGTGTCAGTAACAACCTAACTGAAGAGAAAGTACCACAAATGTATGCACTCGAATCTTAAATTTCGTACAAGTAGCAGTAACACAAGGGAAATTGACTACATTACAGGTAAACGTGCATTCAAAACTTCCAGTAATGCCTTCCCCTTCATAAAAAATATGTAATTGGGAGATTTTTGTTGCTAAATTTCAACACTTTCATAATTTTATCACAGTCTGTCTTGTTGCAAGAGCACTCATTTCATCACGATTCTCACTATCAATTTTAACCTACGACAGCCGGAAATCATAGTGTGTTGGAGCCTTCAAAGAAAACAAGTACACTCTGATACTTTTGTACAAATCTGTCCTCAAGTACTCTTTGTAAAGAAGAGCAGAGGTTAATTTTAGGTGAAAACGTAACAGTTTTGAAAGTAGGAAAGAGTGAGGGAAGGATTTGAGAAAGGAAAGAAGGACAGAACGAATACGGATATCAGATAAAAGAATTGGAGGACAATATTTACTTCTTTAATGTAAGTGGAGTAAAAATTAAAAGTCTGCCAAAATGGTATTACTCAAATGAAGTACCAAAACCTCAAATTTCTAAGTACAGTAAATGAGTAAATGTTCCTTACTAATTATTGTTCTTGTTTTGTGCATGTAATTGTTACTGAGTAAGACACTCAGTAGTCATAGTTTGCACTCTCACAGCTCAGCCACATCCTAACTGGTTCTCCTCCCCCAGCGCTGGCCCCATGCTCCGTATCATCCTGCACTGACCTCTGACATCTTCACCTCTGACCCTCACCATTCTAATGTCTCTCATGCTGGGAGACTGTAAGTAGCAGAGTTCAGTGTGCCTGTCTGTCTGCTGCACTGCTGTGTCACGCTCTACCCGCTAACCCAGCAGGCTTCATAACCTGCAACAGATGGTCAACTGCGCGCTACTCATAGCTCTTTACCGCCCCCTAGTGAATGTGGCATGTGTTGTGCCAACAGTTTTGTGACGTTCTAAAGGCTGACCCGTTGGTGAACCTTATACTGTTTCAGATTGCTTGAGTTTGGCCTGAAAGACTGGAGTTGGTCGTTGGATGATGTCGATAATGATGATATGTTCTTCTGAGGAAGTGAAAGAAAGGGGACAGAGGGTAACTGTACCTCTGCATGGCACAAACTTGATAGATCTTTGTTTGCACTTACCTTACCTTAAAGGGGACATATGCGTTGATATTTTCTTTCATTTCCATAGTGTGAAATAGCAAGGAGTTTGTGCTGAGAAATGTCAGTGACAGAATTTGAGGTTGACACCTAGAGAAATGCATCCAGTAAGCAATGAAATGACATGAAAGCTTTGTTCGAATTGACCTACTGTACCTACACACCTGTAAGACACATCCACCAAGTACAGGACTAGCAAGCCAGTAATTGGCCAGCACTTACAACTATCAGGTTTTCGTAGAAAACTGAGAAAGAAGTATGAGTTTTTGATGTCACATGATGCCAACTGACCCATCACATCCTCCTTGTCAGAATACAGGTGGAAAAAATAATAATAATGCGATCGATAAGAAAAGGTTTTTTGGGAGTGTGGCTTAAACAGACGCTGCCTAAAATGACCCGTTGCATTCAGAATCATTTACACCTTACATCAACATGCAATCTCTATACAGATAACTGGATAATGCATGTTAATGCAAGGTGTACATGCTTTTAATGAACAGAATGCCATCGGATCTGCCAGAACACATATGGATCTCATTCACAAGTAGCCAGGTGTGAATGCAGTCTGTACAGCTGGCAGACTTATCGGGAGTTGCAACTTGCCATTTATGGGTACCTGCACCTGAATGTGGACAGTGACAGCCCATACAAACAAGTATTAGTTATGCTATAAATTGATGAAGACTGTCCATGGAGCAAGGAGGAAGGATGGGCTTTAACCACGATGTGCCTGAGATACAATCACAATGCAGGCAGAATCAGGATACAGAACACATTGAGTAAATGCAAGACCCATCATCAGATTCCATTATCTACTGTAGAAAACGTATCTGGATACTGAGATCGAAGTTTAACACACGGTGTAAAAGGGGCCTCACATCGGTGCTGCATAATGGGAGATATGATGAGGATCAGTGTGTTTTTTTGCACATTGAAGCATTGCAAAGCCTTCAAGTAAGACCTCTCAATGAAAATAAGGAAATCTGTTTATGTCCCTTTTAATGTGGCCAGATGCATGGTTGGTGTTTTCTGAATTTGACAACAGTGTTTGAACTCATTTACCTCTGGCAAATACCAAGATGAGCATTAAATCTGTCTGCTCTTTAGGCATATTTTGCGCTTGCATTGTGTGGGCACTGGGTAGGTTCAAGCTTAAGATGTGTGGACTTGGCGTGGGAGTGCCTTTGAATACCTGCTGTTCTGATTTTAGCATCCAAGGATTTCACATTATTTTCCTTTCTCTCTCTTCACAGTTAACCTTGGCTGCTTCAGGACGTGTGTTTTCACCCACCATGGTTTGGACGCAGTGCCTACATTGTGTTATTTGTTCAGGAAACTAGGCTGAAAAAATGGACAACTGGCTGATACCAGGAGGATTTGACAGGAGGAATATGAGCACAATCATCATTTTCTGTGTGTTTAACAGTGTGACTGTTCCAGCATTTAAAGGGAAACTTATTTTACAACCACCCTGACAAATGCATGGACATTTTACCAGTATTGTGTCTGATGCAGTGACTCATTTGATTTGTGAAGTGTTAGGCATGTGTGAACATTTGTATATAGAAAAAAGAGGTCTGAAAGTGTAGCTCACAGTATGTAATTGTTTTATTTTTATGGATCCAAACTATAACTCAGCGCATTACAGATGCTTGACATGTAAGTGTATGAATACAGTTTTAATAATCATAATCAATTTGTATTTTCTTAGAAATGTTTAAACAAAGAAAAAGCTGAACTACAACATATGAGAGAAATGTGAACAGAAACAGTGTAAGAGTTTGTGTTTCCTGCCTTTCATGAATTCAAATAAATTCTGATACTCTGTCAAGAAACAATTCATTTTTCATTCATGTTAAAAAATACTGCAGTATGTGTTTATTGGTTTATTTGCATGTATTACCATGAAGTATTAACATAAAAGCATGACTATCACTACTGTGGCAAAGTGGCAGTAATTATCTACTCTGTGCCGAAATGGAATATTTTTAGTTTTCACACAAAATATTTATTTTTCAGTATATTATAGTAATATAAAATGTATGATATATTAAAAACAGCAGAGAGGGAGTGCATGAAATAACTGACAGCCCATTTCAATGAATTGTTTCTATATTTTAAAAAAACAGTTTATACATTTGTTTTTAAAATTTTTATGAATTTAGAATTTTTCTTTAAAAAAAAATCATGTTAAAACAATCTAGATTTAAGACATAGAATTATGTCTTGAGTAACACGCTCTCTAAAAATTCTACCTAAAATTCTAAAATTCTACGAAATTCTTCCAATTGTCATATGATCCAATTTCTTTTTTCTTGCATTGTAAAAAAATATATATTTAATTGTTATTTGAGAGAATGACAGGATGTTTATCATTATTTTTTTAAATAGGCATTTCTAATGATAAACAACAAAATTAAATAATTCCTGAATTAATAATTTTTCAATTTTTGTTCAAATCTTTCTAAAGCTATACTCATTAAATATCAATCAGAAAGTGATGCAGTGTGTAGGCATATCAAAATGATGCCATGAAATAAACAAAGATGTCAAAGTACACTTATTACAGACATATTGTGAAAACAGTAACATTACATGAATCCTGTGGCGATTTTGCAAAGGTGTTACATCTGACTGCATTGTATATGAGAGTTGGTCTGTCTCTATCTCACAAGTGCACGAGGAGTGAGTGGGCCTGACTTGAAATAAATCTTTCAGAACAGCCTAAAGCCAACTGGCACTCGTCATACATAATGTAATGGTTCATCATGTTGTCCATCTGCTAAAATCATATTTTATACTTCAGGCCTGGTCCATTCTCTCTCAGCTCTGACTGTGTGTTCGATTTAAACTGCTACAAAACCAGCTGCACCAAACACCATGTCTTGAAGTGTCGCTCAACATCATCATCATCATCACTAGAAGTATTCTACCCATGCTAAATGGTATGCACATTCAGTGATATTTGTTTGCAAATGTGTGAGTATTTCTAATAAACCTTTAAGACAACAATAACTAAATTGAGAGCTATGCCTCCAGGCTCTGCTCTTGCTTCAGTGTCATACGGCATCCACATCAGTGTGATCTCATCCTCCTACACTCACTTGTGAACAAGAGCCCCAAGATACTGCACTTTAACTCACGGACTTGAGTCATGTGATCTATATTTGATTGAGTCCTTCACACTTGCTGTCTTAACAATAAACAGGGCCTCTAAAACAGCATTTTGCCAAACATGTTTGTCAGAAGTGTCCAACAATTTTCACAAGCCAAATCATAAAGCTATCATAAAAGCCAATACAAATCAGCATGTTAATGAGCTGCTACATATTTTAGACCCACTCTTTGTACTGCTTCCTCTGGTGTCAAATCGACAAAGGAAACATAAATTCTCTGTTTTAGAGCTCTGCATTTTAAGAGAGGAGCGACAGAATGCTGCAATGACACTACAGGGAGCAGAGTCATAGAATTAGGACAGGCAAGGTATGCAAAAGTAGGGGGCCGCGAGCTGGGAGGGGGCACCAGAGGATGGCCCCGCGGAAACATATGAATGAGCCCCCGTTTCGTTCGCTTAGTATAATTTTATAGAATACATTTTATAGGATAACCTGTTTCATCCATAATGTCATGTCAATGTTAGCAGCATTGTTTTTTAGCTATGCAGAAGAAAGTAGAGTCCAGAATCGTCTCTTTTGCCAATATGATGTAGGACGAAGATTATTTGAATGAATTGACAAGGCACCTGACCTCTAAAGCTAGCTAGCTAGCACACATCACACAGTCCTTATCCATCTAGCTTGCTAACTAGTTAGCTGCCAAAGTGAAATGCTAAATTACAGATACAGTGAACAGCTTCTTGGTCTCTCAGGTAGTTTAACAGGGTAAAACATTGCATGGGGAGAAACCTGTGCACTTTTTTGCCTTGGGCCCCCAAGGTCCCGAGACTTGCCTTCGACAGGGAATCCTGGCACACAGAGATTGGGGTTGTAGTGTGTGTGTGGGTGTGTTGCAGAGGAGAATGCTTGAGGAAGAGGCTCAGCACCACCAGAATGTGTGCGAGATCAGATCAAAACTTTCCATTTCAAAGAAGAGAATAATGAAAAGAGTTGACAATATTAAAATATTGCCCAGATTTCCCATGGAATTGAATTTTGACCTTTGAAATACAATTCCTATTGAAAGATATGATTTATTAAAGGAATGGAATTTACTTGTAAACATTATACTTGTTATCAGGTAATTATTAATATTAATAATCTTAACTTTTTCAATGATGCTACATTCCAATTGGAATCTGACACGCAAATAAATAATTACTTGGCTGATTTCAAGTCAATATCATGTTACATTAGATCCGACAAGGAATTAAACAGTGTGGAATTTATCATAGATGATTATTTAGTGTCAAGTGTTCTTATCTTAACTTCCATACACACTCTCTCTCTCTCTCTCTCTCTCCAAAGTACAGGATAAATTCATGGCATAACCTTTCAGTCAGTGGCAAACAATGAAATATTAATACATTTCATAGCTCCAAATATTTAAAAAGTACACACTTCAACAACATCAATCAGAGTCAAAGATTTTATTTGAAGAAACTCATTACTTATTCAACAAACCAACAAAACTGGGTTGCCAGCTCGACTACTTTCCCCTGCAGTTTAGACTCACATGGCCTGTTGCAACTGTCTGTCCTTGACGAATGATTGTATAATGATGGGTGCTTGTTTGCTCAACAAGTAATGATTATGAGGGGGAAATCTGTGCCCAAATGACTCAGGATTTTGCAAGTGACTGGTGGTGAATCTCATACAAGGAGCAGTTTGGCTGATCAGTTTTAGCTTCAAAACAATAGTAAGTTTTATTTTGTTAATCATTATTTTGTCACTGGAAATGATTGCTGTATTTGTGATCTGCTACCTTTGCCTTAATTCTCTTTCTCCTCTTTTTCTTGCCTCTTAGTGATGATTCCCCGGTGTATCTTCGCTTTCCTGTGGTTCTCATCTCTCTGCCCTGGCACTCTGTCTTGCCCGGCACTTTGCAAATGTTACCCCAGACGTGGCGAGGTGGTCTGTGAAGGTCCCCTGACAGAGTTTCCCTCTGAGGGTCTCCCTAAGACAACCACCATGCTGACGATCCAGTTCACCAACATCACCTCCATCTCTGAGCATCATCTCAGTGCCATACCCCTGCTGGAGGGGCTCCAACTGTACTGCAACAACCTGCAGAATCTTTCCTCTCACCTTCTCAGGGGTGTACCCCAGCTCAGCACCGTGGATCTCACAGGAAACAAACTGACTCATCTGCCTGGGGATATCTTCAGCCACAGGAAGCTCAATGTCTTGGTCCTGAAGAATAACCTGATAGAAAAAGCTGATGCTGATTGGTTTTCTGATAACAGTAACCTGACCTGGTTGGACTTATCTGGAAACCGTTTAACGTCTGTCCCAGCAGCTCTGCTTCAGAAACTGCCCCACCTGGAAAATCTGGATCTTTCCCTTAACCGTCTGGAGAAGATCCCAGCAAATTCTCTGACCCAGTTGACCGAACTTGAGAGGCTTGACCTGCAGGACAACAAGCTAAACAACCTGGATGCATCTGCATTTGAGGGCATCCAAAACCTCACCTACCTCTTCCTGTCTCGGAATCGGATTGAGAATCTCCCTCAGAACATTTTTAATAAGGTTGTTCAGCTCAAACACCTGAGTCTGGATGACAACCAGCTGAGTCACATCCCACCGGGTGTGCTGGATAAGTTGTCTTCTCTGGAGGAGGAGGGATTGGACTTGGCGACAAACCCCTGGCTGTGTGATGGGAAACTGGAATACCTGTGGCGATGGCTGCAGAAGAATGAGAAGAAGGCCTTCCTGCCAGAGAGCCTCATATGTGCTGGACCTCAGCCTCTGGTGGGTCGCTCAGTGATGTCACTGACAGACAATGAACTCAACCTTAAGTCTTAACTCAATCCATCATCTTATGAGTTATTGATTTGGTAACATAACCTGTTCAGCATGTATTAGCCATCTAAATTCCAGTCTTTGAAACTTTCCCTTTGATTCGAGTTACGCAAGAGTATGATTAAACATTTTTTGTCTTACCTGACACTGTAAAGATGAAATGTGCTGTCAATTGATTTCATATTCTTTATTTTAAACATAATGTATATCAACAGCTGTAAAAAAAAAAAATATTTCAATTATTATTTCATTTGAGATATTGATTTATATGATATCTTTAATATAACTTATAATGTTCCATTGAACGCTTTTGACTTATCTTAGAAATAATTGGATATGAACCAATATTTAGCAAGCAGAAAAAGAAAAAAAAGATTTGTGTGGTAAAATTGCTCACTCAGTCACCCACAGTCACTCACTGGATGTGCTGGTTTATTTGCTTTGCTTTGTTGACCTCTTGCAACATTTTCTCCCCACTCATTGCTGGGTAGTAAGGGGCAGGGACAGTGTTATATAAAAGTGTGTCCACGGTCAAAAACAGAGGGAAATCGGTTTCTGCATTTCAGGTAAGATGGTGCATTTAAAGTAATTTAATGATCAAACGTTTTGATGCCCCATGGTAATTTCTCTCTTATAGTCTCCTATGTTTCCTCTGCTTAAGAATGAAGATCAACCTGTGGCTGCTCCTGGCTTTCATTGTGCTCACTGAATGCCGATATCAGAAGAGAGGCACCCGCTCTTGCCCAAATCTGTGCTCCTGCTCCCTTACAGAGGTTGTTTGCAGCCAGAGTTCCCTTTCACATTTCCCTGTCAAGGGTTTACCTCTCAACACCACTCACCTTTCATTCCGATCCACCAATCTCAGCATTATTACGTCCAGTCATTTGAGTGTTGTTCCGCTTTTAATCAACCTCCAGCTTTACCACAACAACCTGCACAGCCTTCTTTCAGATCTACTGAGCTATGTTCCTCACCTAAACAGTCTGGATCTCACAGGAAATCACTTGGTTCATCTTCCTCAGAATATCTTCAGCCATGCCTGGCT
>OMOW01084015.1:0-14721 GCA_900312555.1 Lamprogrammus exutus
GTGTAGATAAAAACCCGGTGGACTGCAGCGATCCCCCTAGACTGGAGGCTTTGCTGGCGCTCGCTCTGATGATGGGCACGACCAACACAGACCCCTTTAAAGACGACCTCAAGGTGGGCGGGAGACGGGAGCATCAACGGAGATTAGTAACTGTTGAGAATGCAAATTAATTGTGATAAAGTAGTGCAAAGTAAAAGACCATTAGTCCAATGTACTCAAAGTGGGTCTGGCCTAACAAGCCTATTGACCTTTGTGAATGTCTTTTGGGTGATACCATGTTCTGGTTCTGGGGGGTCTTTTGTACTCAGTCCTGGTTGGGGAAAACTGTTTTCTCATGACACTCTAATAATAATCACTCAGCTCTACAGTCATGCTTAATAATTGCTTTTCCACTTCCGATGGCTCACAGTCTTCATCCCACATTGACCACCTGACTCGCTGTGTAAAACGTTTCCTCTTTCCGCAGATTGACTTAATGCCGCATGATGTCATCACCCAGCTGCTGCGGGTGCTGGCCATTGAGACCAAGCAGGAGAAGGCCATCATCAACGCAGATCCTACAGATGTGGGCCTCAGTGGCCTGGAGGCCTTTTCCTTTGACTACATAGTCAAATGGCCGCTTTCGCTCATCATCAACAGGTTTTGTGCTGCTTATATCCTAACGTACCTATAGATAAAAATGGAAGATATTGTAGTTTGGTTTCATGATTTTTTTTCAAATAATATTTTTGCCTACATCTCATAACCTAATAGCAGATAATTAGAATTTCTGGCACACAAGGAAATAGGAAATTGTAATTTTGAATCATTTAAATGTAAAAATATGTTTCTGTATTTTTAAGATAACTCGCTCCCCTGATTATGAAAACTGTTTCGTCCTCGGATTGTCGTTCAGATATGTGATTTAAACTGTATGTAGGTTTCTGATGAGCTGATACTTTATTTAACTCTACAACTGTGACTGAGATTGAAACTGTAATTATTCATTATTCAGCTGTCTGAAGTGCTTTAGGCACAGTAAAAGCAGACCTTTGACTATATTTAGTCAAAAAGATCTGTGGTGATTCATTAAATTTCCCTTTTGTTTTCCACCCAGGAAAGCACTGACGAGATACCAGATGCTGTTCAGACACTTGTTTTACTGCAAACATGTCGAGAGGCTGCTGTGCAATGTGTGGATCAGCAATAAAGATTCGAAGCAATATTCCTTACACAGTGCTAAATGGTGAGTTATCTTTAATCTGACATATGGGGGGGTGGTTATGTGGAAAATCTCCTCTGTTCACCCACTGATCTGTTTTACTCTCATTTTCCGTCTCTCCGTTGGACTTGCGCGTAGGTTCGCTGCAGCGTTCGCCCTCCGACAGCGCATGTTGAACTTTGTGCAAAACATCCAGTACTACATGATGTTCGAGGTGATGGAGCCCACGTGGCACATCATGGAGAACAACCTGAAAACAGTGAGTGACTGAATGAACCCATGTATCTTCTCCTCCTGCGTTCATCCATCACTGACATCGCTATTGTCAAAGACAGCCACTCCGCTATCAGCCACGGGGCTTCACTGTCTGTTTGAGCTGTTACGATGCATTGTTGTCCCTGCGCTCATGGGAGTTGTCACGCTTCGGGGCCAGGGCCGAATACTGGAAGGGAGACGGCAAAGCTTATATAAGGGGTGTGGCTTTGTGTTGTCGTGTTTTGACCGTCTTCCTCCTCTTGTGACAGGCGTCAAACATTGATGACGTGCTCTGCCACCACACCAGCTTCTTGGACAACTGCCTGAAGGACTGCATGCTGACCAACCCCGAGCTCCTCAAGATCTTCTCCAAACTCATGTCCGTCTGCCTCATGTTCACGAATTGCATGCAGGTTTGTGGAAATGATGAGCGAGTAATGAATGGTAAACACTGAATGCTCACCAAAACTAAGTCTGTTTCTTTATCATCACAGAGGTTCACTCAAAGCATGAGGATGGAGCGTCTCTCTCTGGAGCATAGGAACACCCAGAGCGAACGCACTGAGGAGGCAGAGAAGAAGAGGCTGACCGCAAAGGTATTCCCAAAGACCTGTGATCATGGCCTGGCCCCCTCCAAGAAACTGATTGAACCAGATGATGACTTTGTTTTTCATAGATACTCACAGATATTAACTATTTGAACGTACTGTATGTATCAAATGCAGTGATGCTGTCGTGTTTAGGTTTAAAGCCACACATCCTGCCTTCTGTCTTCATTCCTCTAGTTTTTAGCGGAGCAGGTGGACGCCCTTCAGTCAGACACGGGATTTGAAGCCACCATCATCAAGTTTGACAGCAACTTTAGCACGCTGCTGCTGGACCTGCTGGACAAGCTCAGCATCTACAGCACCAACGACTGCGAGCACAGCATGATCAGCATCATCTACAGGTACAACTACTCACGCTCACACATGATCCACCAGACAAATCGATGTTGCTCTTCACCTGGCTGTACTAAAATCCAAACATACTCACATTATATTCAGCATTATCGCCTAATTCACATACAGAAACTTCTTGGGTGGGCTATGCCTTGATTGCTAATACAGTTTTTGTCCTTACACAGGCTGGATTTCAATGGATTCTACACAGAGCGCCTGGAGAGGATGGCCATCGAGCGCAGTCAGAAAGCAGCATCATAGCATCTTATACTCTTGTGTATATGAAAAATCACTCAGTAATGAGAACGAACGCCTTTTCATCGCCCATCTGTCCAACGCCGGCTCCCGAATAGTCACTATAAAGACGAAAGCTGTTTGTTAAAGGAGATGATGTTTCAATGTGTGTATACTATGTATTTTATGAAATGTAGAGTTGCCTACTGTCTAATATTTGCAGCATCATTAAAATGCTCTAAATGTAAATTTTAAGAGCTTTGAAACTAAGATGTGACTTCTGCTCTGCTTTGACACTCCTTATGAGTAGCCTATTGTACATTACCATGAAAATGTCTTTATGTTTGTATTGCTCTTCATTAAAACAAGATTTGACCGTCTGACCCTGACTCTTGCTCAACACACTGTTGCATCCTATTCTAGCTTGTTACACTGAGACATCATGGGGACAAAATGAGTGACGAGCTTGTTCACAGATATTACTGACCGCAGCCATGTTATGCTCCTCTCAACTTAAACAAGAGGGATTGCATAACTGCTGCTGCATACTTGTCTGGCTTTTTATTACTATTATAGCAGTCTATTTTGTTAATGAACATTATATTAATATTGGGCCTCACATTCTTTTCTTTCTCTCAATATTAAATGGGAAAGTTTATTATTAAGAGATGCCATATTCAATTTATGTATTTCTAGTATTATATGTTTTGATTATTAATTATGAAAAATATTGATTGATTCAGTTAATAATACATAAAAATTGACGATTGAACGGCTAACAAATTGATAATTGAAATGAAAAGCATACCGAAAAATATGAGATTGCCTTCAAAATAAAAGCTTAAAGAGACAAAGGACTTGGTTACATTTGTATAGTCTTCTTTTGGTAAACAATTGTATAATGTAAATCATTTTAGTGTTATTACTATCCACTTTCTCTTATGTGTTATATTTTGTCATGATCAACAATCGCATTTTCACGTCGAATCCTTCGTGAACCCGACCAAACTGCCTCAACGTGTTTCCGAAATTGGGTTTTATTGAGAAAGGATCAGCGGAAATGACTACTCATCGCTCGCATGGGCAGTCGCTATCGGTAATATGTGAGGCGGCGATAAGAGAAGTTAGTTTACCGGACAGCTGCAGGCGGGGCTTCCACTGAAAAACGGACACCAATAACCCGCAGTGAGCAGCGACGGTGCCCGCAGAGAGCACAGCATCATGGGATGGAACAAACTCTCCCTGTGGTTCATTTGCGGTACGTATAAACCTTTTCTGAATGGAAAATACTACTTTTATTATGCGTAAAACGGTTCCACTTAAATTCAAGTACCCTCGTATAACTGGCTGAACCAACGTATGGATGTTGTTAAATTTTAAATTCTTTGATATGGAATAACTGATGTTTGCCTTACAATAGAAAAGTGTGAAAGTGTGAAAAAGAGGAACTGTGCGCTCCTTATAAATATACATCTATTGATTAATCTGTAAATCCGGTAACAGATCAGAAATCCAGGCAAATTACTGATGGTCACTATGAATTTTGCAAATACATTTATTGTAAATATACGTGTGTGTGTAGTGTGTGTGTGTCAGAGCTGTGGGATGCTGTCTCACGTGGAGCGCTACCAGCTGGCCAGACCTCACAGACTGACGTCGGGGAGACAGAAGAGGAGCCTGGAGGAGCACCAGGTGACTTAAACCTCATCAGATCTTTGTTCACTCCATGATCCATGTTCACCTCGAAACACAGCCCAAAAACACAACCCAGACTTATTGTTACAGTCAGTAATGGCTTGCATGTGACTGATGTACAGTGCTCTTACAGATCTATCCTGATACGGTCCGCTATGAGTTAGCCATTGAAGGAAAGAACCACACCATTCATCTGGAGAAAAACAGGTAACATCATCTAATAACCTTCCCAAGGTCAATTTTTGTTTATTTAAATTGGATTGAGCAGATATCCCATCTAATCGGTAATTCTATTTTAATGCGTATTTTCATTCGTCAACACACATTCAGCCCTTGTGATGTGAAAATTCTGACTCTAATTCTGTGTAAATATGCCACTAAAGCAAATTAAATCTCTAAACATTCCAATTTCCCATGTAAAAAAATGGATATTTGTAATTTAATGGAGGTGGGATTAAATGTTCCTAAACTGCAATCTAGATATGATTTCCCACAGTTACATTTCTTGTAATGGTGCCTCATTTTTGCAGCTCTCTTTATGGGTCTACAGAGTCCATGAAGATCTGTTTTTGATTCACCTAAAATGAACAATCTGACAGGTTTTGTTGCGCCCTGTTAATTTCTACTTGTGTGAAAGATAAGGAATAAGAAAAAGTTATTTAATCCTCCCTAAACTGGAAGAAAAAAAATTTCAAACAGCATTTTGGATCCACTGACAAATATCCTAATATTAAAATAAAAATATATATAAACAAGTTTGAATACAGATTTTTCTATGTGTATTTTACAGGAATCTCATTGGAAGCAACTACACTGAAATACGCTATACAGAGGATGGAAAACGCGTTACAACATCACCAAATGTGGTAAGATTTGTTTTTATAGTGTCCAATTCTGCTGCTGTGTGGTAACTGTTGTCGCATTTCAGACTCACTCCTAAGGCATGAAAATATCAAGAAAAAAACGTGCTGATTGAACTCTTTAGTAGTTTTGGACGTTGTAGTTTGTTCTCTTGGTCAGGGTCACACATACTCTTAGGCGTTCCTGTTATTCTGTCTACTCTCCGTGAATCATATTTTTCAAAATACATCTTTCCGCTGTCATAGCTCACAGAATTCTTCAGTTTCTTTGCTTCTTGTAAACAAAAAGCGGATCCATCGGTTCCGGTGACAGTCTGTTAATTTTCATTGGTGCACAGAGGTCAGATATCCACGAGTAAAAACACTTGTGACTAAAATATCTGACCTGACGTGACCTTCTTGCTATAGTCGCCCCACAGCTTTAATCTGCTTTACATTTCAATGCATTTCTGTGGATTCCCATGATTAGGGCCCCATTTGTCCATTTTAATGATTAGGATAAGTTTGGTTATGATTTCTTAATGGCTTTGTCATAAACACACATATGCACACACACTAAGGGAAGTAAAAGCAGTGAGATAAACAATTTGTGTGCTCACTTTTAAGTGATCTTTGAAGTGTATTTGGAGGATTATTTAAGATCTGATATTTTACTTTTGTATTTTAAATATTCTAAGTATTGTCTTATATACTTCTAGTTGGTGACATTATAACAAAACTCTACACTCAAACCTGTATTTTTTCATCTTTCTATACAGATTAAAAAAAACCCATATACAATGCAGGATTTTTACCAACGTGACATTCCTAAACCATGATGCATGACAATAAGAGCCGGGAACCTTTTCTGAGTAACATATAGGAGTAGGATTGGAAGAAAACACTCACAGTGACTCAGATTTGCGAGCGACTTAATGAGCTTTACAAGTTTCTGTTCATTCCTGGGCTAATTTCAGTTTGTGTGTAATTAGTCAGTAACCTAATAAATGCATTTCCTCCAGGAGCACTGCTATTATCACGGCCACATTGAAGGCGTGGAGGACTCCACCGTTAGTGTGGGAATCTGTTCAGGGATCAGGTGAGGAACCAGCGATATTTTCCTTCCTATTTGTTGTTTTCCACTTTCATTACACACAGACGTTTCTCGCGATTCTTTGCTTGTGAAATGTGTTGCGTGAAGCTATTTGGTAATGGTTTTTAAGGCAGTTTTGAAGCTGTGATTTATGAGTGCATTTGATACATGCATTATCAACTGATTACATGAACCACTGGAATGCTTTTCAAATGATTAAAACTATACAAACTTCACATCAAACTCCAACATATTAACAGTACAGAACATTTATGCTGGCACCACCATTCTAGTCAACAAAACCATCCCTCCCTTCACATTTTCATCAGGTTTTGATTTATCATGGCAACAATTAAAGCCTTTGTTTTCTTCCAGTGGCTTTCTGAGAGCCAGGCAGCAGGTTTACCTGATCGAGCCTCTGGGGAAGTCTGAGGATGGCGACCATGCCGTTTACCGCCAGGAGCACCTGAAGGTCAGCGGGAACCCCGTCTGTGGCTCCACGTCCAGCACCGGCAGCCTGTACGACCACGAGCGGGACCAGGGCCCTCGGCTCTCTGGACTCTTTAAGTCCAGACCATCGGTAGGTGCCTGGAGTTTAGTACATTCAGCTCATTTGATCAGGAAATGATTGATCTATATGTACTGTCTATATACATGCTGTATATTTAGTATGCGCAAATATTTTTTGAACTCACTGTATATATGCAGTGTACATACAAGTATAATTATGCACATATATTCTGAATTCAAATTTTCTTCCATCCTTTTTTACTCTTCTATTGTGTGTGTTTTACAACAAAATGTTACTCTGAAAGCTTCCTGCTACAATCAGTTTTGCTTTGCAATAACAACATTACATAATAAGAAAATGTATAAACAATAACAAGAAGTAAATAACTGTGATGATGGATGAAACGGTGACATACTGGAACCATGAATCATCACGTTTAAGGTCACAGTCAGATCTTTTCCTTTGTGCTCCTTGGGTGTTTTATGTTGATTCAGCTTGACATGAGGTTATTATATTAAGCCCCGTATTTCTCTGTGGCCTTTCAGAAAAATAAACCAATCACAGGCCCGCAGAGGTTTGTTGAGCTCGCCGTGGTGGTCGACAACGCTGAGGTAATAAACTCAAACTGATTAATTTACAACTTTTATTCATCTTGCTTGTGGAATATGATCCTATGTTTGTCTTTTCTGTTCCTCTCCCCCAGTACAAACGTTATGGAAGCCAAACCAAAGCCCGTATTCTTGGGGTTGTAAATCACGTGGACAAGGTATCCCTACAGTTTACTCAGTTGTTTGCTTGGCTGCGTGCCCTCGGTGCTCTTAGCTGACAGTTTCCTGTGCGTTCGTTCCTGAAAATCGTCTCCTCTCGCTGCAGTTGTATCGACCTCTGAATATTCGCATCATGCTGGTGGGGTTGGAGATTTGGGATTACAAAGACTACATTGATGTGGACGTTAATTCGGAAACGACTCTGGACAATTTCCTATTGTGGCGTCAAACTGAACTTCTGGAGAGGGTGAAGCACGACAATGCCCAATTTGTGACGTGAGTATCAGTCTTGGAATCTGCATCGCATCTCTACGGATAATGATGAAAACAGGGAAGCCCCAGGTTTGACCTAACCTGAGACTTTTGTCTTCAACAGTGGCATAGACTTTGACGGTGATACAGTTGGACTGGCAAATAAGTTTGCAATATGCACAAAAAATTCAAGTGGAGTCAATCAGGTAAGATGGCAGATGTCTGCTTCACACTGCTTCTGTGTTCTGTTTCGGTGTGTTGGTATTTTATGATGCATTTCACTAAATCTGAAGCTGACAGTGCTGCATTTCTCCTCCCAGGATCACCATGCCAACCCTATTGGCCTCGCCTCCACCATTGCTCATGAGATGGGACATAACTTTGGTTTGTCCCACGATGCTCCAAGTTGCACGTGTGGTCCATCGTACAGCAATGGGAACTGTATAATGGCAGACAAACTGAAGTAAGCCCAGTATGATTGAGGTTCACCCTTTTACATAAACTTAACATTTCAGGTACTTCACGAATAGTTGAATATTCAGTATGTCCACCTGTAGTGATTAAATGAGTAATTGATGAATTTACTGGTTAACTGACAAAAAATAACTGACAGTTTTAAGAGTTGATTCATCTTTTCAGTCATTTTAAAAATAAAAACACCACGTTTGTTGGTTTATCAAATGTGAGAATCTTGTAAATTGAATCTTTTTGGGTATTTGTACTGTTGCCCAGACAAAACGAGCAATTTGAAGATGTCACTGGAAATCCAATGGGTATTTTTTCACTAAATCACAACGGCAAAAAATCGAATGGATCACGAACATCACTATGACATCACAGTCACAAGCTCTGGCCTGACACGTTGTTCTTCAGCCTTCAATCTTGAATTTAAGCTTTTTTGTTGAACCTCGCTGAAGCTGAAAACTCTTTGCTGCTTCTCAGAATAGGAAATCAAGCCTTCCCCGAGTTCTTCAGCAGCTGCAGCGAAGAGCAGCTTGCCGAATTCTTGGAACGAGCTCAGCCCGGCTGCTTGCTCAAACCCAGCTATGTTAGGACCATCGATTTCGGCCCTCGCTGCGGCAACGCCCTGCTGGATCCTGGGGAGGAGTGTGACTGCGGCACAGAGGAGGTAAACCTGACAGACGGGGGGGGAAATGCAGATGGCGGTGGCAGATTTGGCCCTGATGAGACCTTGGAGAGGTTAAATATATCTGTGGGTAGGGGAAGATACCACGCTGGTGTGGTTTCCTGTGTGTGAGGTCACAGAAAGTAAGGTAGCGGTGACGAAGAGGAGCTGGAGTTTGGCCTCAAAGAGTTACAGTTAAATCATTTTGCCATGTTCTCACATCTTATCAAGAGTCTTGGCAGAGCCGCTGTTTGTGTGGGAGGCTGAATTTTCTTCACCCTGTCCAAGGTGTAACCGGATACACACGAGCAGGGTCCCAATCCCCATGCTACATACTGAATCTAACCAAGTTTCTGTATGTAGTAAGTTCACATAGGAAAACTCTACTTGGAAAACTCTTTACTGCAGCAGAAAGTACTATTAGTATGTGGTATGTAATTGGGACTTCCTGGAAACACAACCGTGACACGGCTTGAAAATATGCAATTTGGTCTTCTGTAGGAATGCAAGAACCCGTGCTGCGATGCCTCGACATGTCGCCTGACTGCTGGAGCTCAGTGCGCTCAAGGACAATGCTGTGAAAACTGCAAGGTACGGTAGGACCCAAACACACACTCCATGTTTATCAGTGACCTTTAAAAGCCTGTTTAAAAAACAACTCGCCCTGACCTTGTTCAGCCAAAGAGTGTGCGTTCTTGCGACATGAATGGAAAGGAAAGCCGTTCAGACTGAGTTAAAGGCATACGCCACCCAAAAATCTATTGTTTATAGTATCAAACAACTCCTGTAGTCTTCTTTGGTGGAAAACAGCAACTTTTACGTTGGATTCTGATACTGGCCACTTTTCATTGGATTAAAACATCCAGAAATTGTTCCCAAACAACTCCTGCAGCATAATCTACTTTTCCACTGAGTAAGTATATGCTCAGATTATCACTTAAGCAGCACAGTGAGTCATATGTGGGCAAAGCGCTGAGTTTTTGTAAGATAAAACATTTACTTCTGCACAAATCTGCTTTGTCTTACTGTGCCCTTTTCTTCATCCGGTTTATTTGCACAATATGTTCAGATTTTACGAACTAATCGTCCCGCCTATGTGCACTTCCTCCATATCTGTTCTTTATGTACCCGAAGTAGCACTATTTTATTCCACCACAGTCTATGTATCATGGCAGAATAACAATAAAACACGATTTGGCTTGAAATGGTGAGACGTTGAGTCACAAGTCAAGGCAGACAACTCAGAATCAAGTCAAAAGGCCTAAACTCAACTTTCAAGTCCTTAACAAGTGCCAATTACCAAATTTAAAGCCTAAAGACTCAAGTCCAAGTGAAGTCACGAGTCAGGAAGGTTCAAGTCAAAGCTGAGTTCTGAGTTTTTTCTGATTATGTCAAGTCGAGTCTCATGTTAGCAAACTTGTGATCTGAGTCCGAGTCGAGTCAAGGATTGAGAGGGTTTCTGTGAAGGTTTTGATACTTTGTGCTTTGAAAACTTGTTACCAGAACTACTATTTTCCACCCACAAGGACACTACAAACCTTTTATAGACGCTTTGTTTGATGATTTTCTGGCGTGAGAAAGTTGCACCTCGGTGTCAGTTGCTGGAGTGTGCAGGTGGAGTACAGAAAGGCGTCCTAGCTGATTGTGCAGACACACCCTGCTGCTGGCGAAGGTCAGGCTGCAAGAGCAGACGGTTGGTTTAAGAAATCAACAGCAGCAGTGCAATAATCACAGGAAACAGAGGGCAATATCCTGATGTTTCTATGTTGCTCACCACATCCTTCCTCAACTGACAGTTTTCAAGGCCTGTAAGAGGTGGCACCAGTAATGAAATATCACACAAACATACAAGCTAATTATATACATTAAAACTGAATCGCCTTTCACTCTACAGCTAAAAGCAGCTGGAAGTGTGTGTAGGAAGTCTGCCAGTGACTGTGACCTGCCGGAATACTGCACCGGAGCGTCAGAGGTTTGTCCCGAAGACGGTTTTGAGATGAACGGCAAACCCTGCTACAACCAGGCTCAGGGCTACTGCCACAACGGCCAGTGTCCCACACTCCAGTACCACTGCTGGAGACTGTTTGGACCAGGTACGCCCAACACGCCGTCCTCAACACGGTTATCAAAAAAGAAAGAACAGGACCACCCGATTTCAGGATTTCCTTTGATTGATAAGTTCTAAGCCAGACGCTTAAGGATTTAAACGAGGGCTGTGAAGTTTTTGTGGCGTTTTTGATAAAAGATGCATTCATTTGAGCCGAGTTATAATATTGTAGAAGTTGCACAAGTTGGACAAACAAAGCACCAGAACCCATGATGTTGTGCGCCGTGATCGTGGCTTTGAACTACTTCAGATTTGCCCCCTCAGCCTTTCACCTCTTCCCATCTGTGAAAAAAGCTTTGGCTGGAGCCCGTTTAGCCTCAGATGATAAGGCGATATCTACAATGAGGAATGTTTTTGGACAGTGGAGAAGAGGAATTCTGTGAAATTGAGATAAAATCCCTCTTTGGTAGACGTGTTGACTTGATAGGAGATTATGCAACAGCTCTGTGTTTGAGCGCTCTATGCCAGGCTCAAAACTTATCAATCAATCCTCAAGTCAAGTGCCTATGCAAATGTCAGGTATCTTCTGTTCTCAGGGGCCATAATTGGATCCGATGCCTGTTTTGATCTGAACAGAGGGGGCCAGGATGGCGCTCATTGCGGGAGGAGCAGATATGGCTACACCCGCTGTGCTCCACCGTATGTATCATCAAACCAGTCTGCTGTGGAGATTAAGTTTCCGTCCACGTTTAATCGCAAAGCAGCCGGTGCAAACCAGTTCTAACACGATCGATTTGTCACTCTTGTTTTTGTAGGAACGTCAAGTGTGGGTCTATATTTTGTGAAGGCGGTGGCGACTCCATCACAGGTAAAGGTGCCATCTTCACCGTGCACCGTGTGATCAAATGCGTCGTGGCTGTGGATGACGACAAGACCAGAAACTTGGACATGGTCCCAATGGGAACCTCATGTGGACCAAACAAGGTACCACCTCCAGCATGAATCTTACATGGACTTTTCGGTTTATGTTGCACGTGTTTATCAGCTTTAAGCATGGTCTTTGTGCACAGGTTTGCTATGATAACAGATGCGTGGATTTATCAGTGTACGGGAAAAGGGAAGAATGCGCAAAGAAATGCAACAACAACGGGGTAAGGCAATCATCTGAGTGTTGAAATAAGTTAACTTCAACAGCGCGGACTGATTTCCACACTGACTTTTTATTGCATTTTGTCTTTAGGTGTGTAATCATAAGAAGGAGTGTCACTGTAATCCTGGCTGGGCTCCACCGTACTGTGACATCCAGTATGCAGACTTATCTCAAGGTACAGGATGTTTGACTCTGTGATGATTAATGTGATTCTGATAAGGTTTATGGACAGTAAAGTAAAAACCAGGTCATACCTGCTCGCTGACTCATGCTTCCGATAGGTTTAACAAAGAAACGATGATTCACTGTGTGACTGAGGACACATTTTCCCCAGCCATTCACTTAATTGTGTGTTGCTGAAGTATTTTGAAAATTTTACATTTTGTTGTTTTCCTTTGGCGCCATCTTCTTCACTGTGTGCCAAATCTGCTAATAAAATAGAGATGCCAGCTCAAGGAACCAGTTAGCAGAATTGACAACAGGTGACGAAGGCTCATGGTGCCTTCAAGTCCTATTGAAAATATCATAATTACAAGATGAAGGCAACAGAACGCCCCCAAATAGTCGTAAAGATGAATGGGAACATTTTGTTTTATTCTTATTTTCTATTTTGATAATTGATGTAAAAATGTGTTTCTAATTTCTATCCATCAATATTATTTTTATTTATTCTTTGCCACACATGAAACAAATTACTTACACACATGCTAAAAAAAAGCAACAACAAAAGTAAACCAAAACTTTCTTCTTTAAAAAAAAAATCCCCAACGTATCCATATTGTTCTGTCCAAAACCACTTGAACATGGTTGAGCTGAGTTTGAATTTTCCATGAGGCCTTGAAGGCACCATTACATTTTATGTTGAAGTCTTCGAAATGTTAAAGTTCTCACAGAAAACAGCCTAAAAAGGGCAAGAAAGACACACTTCACCACCACCGAGGAGGCCAAAACTATAACTATGCTTGAACACACACAGGGTGCACACACTTTAAATATCTGGGATGTGACATCACACCATTCAACAGCGTACAAAGTGTATATACTAGCTCCAAGAATAAGGCTGTTTTGTGATTTTGAAGAAGAAAAAAAATTCCATGAAAGTGACTCAAATAAACATTAGGAATCGTTATCTCATTGTTTAGTTTTTTGTGATGAAACATACAAAATTCTGATGTTAAAATAAGATTATGAAACACTTTGTCAGAAATTGCTTCATGATTTGCTTCATATGTGCCAAGTTGTTGCGCAACTTTTTCAGATACACTTCTCTGTCTCTCCCTCCTCCTCACATGTTTTCAGCTGTTTTCTGTGACATCTGTTCGTTGCTTTAGAGCACAGACACAGGACGAATCTACACAAAATAAAATAAACAATCTTTATTGTAGTTTTAAAAGCTGCTTTCAATAGATAAATACTGTAGTTATAGCAGTTATTTAACAAAGTGGAGTTGTAATTGTGTAACTGTGGGGTTTTTTTGTTTGTTTTTTGTCTGTAGGTCAGACTGAGATAATCGCTGGTGTGTGTGCAGCTCTCTCCATCCTCTTAGTGATCACGATGGTGGTTGCGGGATTGATGTGCTGTAAAAAGCACAACAGGGAAAACTACACATCTAAAAGGTGTGTAGGTCAGATTACGATTCATCACCTGTGTTTGATAGCGAGTGTGTTTCTCGTCGGAGTCTGAATGAGCTTTTTCGTCCACAGGAAAGTTCACTCGGCGCCCGGCAAGCTGAACCCGATGTTCCAGGAGCCGAGCACCAAGGACAGACCTCTGATCAGCCAGCCGAAGTTTATGGAAACGACGGCGACTCAAAGCTGCGCGTCTCTGTTTGTTACGGTGGCGCCCAGCAGGCCTGCCCCACAGGTACAACACAGTGAATTATGTCCTATATGGAATTCACGTTAGAGATCCGCTACTCCAGCATGAATGACGCACAACTACACCATTCATTTTTTTCAGCCACCTAAGAAACCATCCTCAGCATCGCCTACCTCTCAAACTGAGCCGGTGAGATTTTTAGTTTGTATCTTTTCACTGCAAACTTTCATGGGATTTAATTGGAAAATTGTGCATTTTAGTGACTTTGTTCCCCCTCTTTACCGCAGCCAAAACCTCTACCTCCATCTAAACCTCTGCCGCCTCTGAATAAGACGCAGGTGAGTCATACCAGATACTTAAGAGGACAGGAATGTGTGCTCATTGGTAAAATATCCTCTGGTTAGAATCATAGTTCTTCTGGGCACCACAAAAATCCCAAAACTCCACAACGATACAGGCAGAAGAAGCAACTGCACTTTGATTAATGTTCAATCGATCAATCAGTCAAACTTTATTCACGTAGTACTTTTTATATAAAGCTGCAACAGAAAGTGCTTTCCATAATTGACTGACAAAATAGTAAGTTTAACGCACAATTATAAGGTTAAAATTTGATTTAAGAAAGTAGCAACATGGACCAATGAATGTAAAGATAAACCAATCAAATTTTAAAACAGACTACAAAAAAAAATATTTTAAACATTTGAGGGATGATACTACAATAAAATGCATTCAAAACTAATTTCTGCACATTTCGGCTACTAAGTGCTATATCTTGCTAAAAAAAAATAT
>OMOW01084030.1:0-10831 GCA_900312555.1 Lamprogrammus exutus
AAGAAGTCAACCCCCCCCTCCCCACGCCCCAGTGAGAGTTCAAACTGCAGTCACGGGCATTGCTGCGTTTGCCACGTTGTTTGATAGAATGAGAGCTTCTTTGTGACGGTGGGGTTTTAATAATGTATGCTAGCTGTGGCTCTGCGCCTTAGCCGAGCCATTACATGACCTCAGCATTCTGCCTCCCGATGGGGAGAATCTCTTGTATTGAAATATTGATTAATGTATAAAAGACTGCTAAAGTTCTAGTGGATGGGAAGTGTAAACAAGCCCTTTAACAGATATGACAGCTCAACCTGAGCGTATGGGAAAGAGTTGCCAAATTCTCTTTTAAGGAATGTATAGACGGTATACACAGTGATTGATCTAATGCATGTATACATTCTCCACCCTTTTCAACCTTATTTCTGTATCTCTAATGATAGCAGTCGTGATCAATTCATGTTGCTCAGTTCATCAACACTCAGAGGGGACGCTCAGCAGAGCCATAGTCTACCAGATTATCAGCAAATCAGAAATGACTGCAGTTCTCCCCTCTGTCTCTGAAGGTAACAACAACACTGAATAGTCACTAGATTTGTATGTAGCAAAAGTCTATTTGTGTACAAGGAAGTCGCACTACGTGATTAATATTTCATCATGCTCAAGTCATTGTTGCGCTTAGAAATTATAAAATACACAAATCATACTGGAGAAAACATGGAGTTACAAACAAGCCCTAATACTTTTACTTCACTACACATTCAAAATAAGATATACACTTCAACTCCACTAGTGTCTGTCTAAACTATGACAAATTCTCCCAAAACATACATTTACAGTATGTATGTTACAGTATTTACAGTATACAGAGATTACAGTACTGATGGATTTTTGCTTTGTTACTTTACACCACTGCTGTTAGAGGAGCATTTCTTTAAGCATAACAAACCAAACAAAAATGGCAGTATAATACAAGATATTTTGAGCATGTTTCTGCCATTTAGACGATGAAAACTTGTCAATTCCTGACTGGCCTGCAACACAAGAAGGGACGAGGAGGGAATTTAGTAGATAAATATGAATTAGTTTTATTACACTGGAAAAATGTTGCATTACGCAGGCTGTATGAGCCACGGTGAAAGATGAAAAAGTGAGTTGGGGGAGGGGTGGCGGAGAGCATAATGCATGATTGTAATCGCTGTAGTAGAAGTAACTAACGCATAATACCACAAGATAAAAATAAAGCATCCATAGGATCTGTAGAGATTAAGCTGGAAACATTTGCAAAGGATGGAAAAACCCTGATTGATTCTTAACAAGGAGATGTAGTCATAGCTCACAATATTACTACATAGCTTTATGAAGTAGTATCAGGAACAATATGTAGTGGCCCTTCATCTGTCATTGGAAACGGTATTTTATACAATAAAATAAAGAGCGGTACTGTATTAACCTTCTGTAGAGAATGCCATGACCTACTGATGAAGTGCGTTTTCTCTCCATTTGGTGGTCATCCACTGGGAAAGAGAACAATTAGGCCAAAAAAGGAAATGGTCAACACCAAGAAACGGTGGCTCTGATACTGTCCATGCTATCCCTTTGCCCCTTGTTGGAGAAGACAATAAAAGAGGACAGGCAAAACTGGGAGTCAAATCGAAGGTTAATTGGAGTCAGGGAAATGTCAACCAATTTCACCAATCACCCACGAGGGATATGCAGCCCTGGTGGAAAAGATGCTGGAATATCTGAGCAGTATATTAGCTTCCTGTCCATATTGGCCTCCTGAAGAAAGTGATACTGACATCTTTTTAGTTCTCTGTTCCCCCCTCAAAGCATTTGCGTACGAGTGTGTGCTTGAGTGTGTGTATATGTAAGGCTGTGTGATATGCTTTATGTCAAAGTCAGTATTATTATTGGAGATGCAGGCTCCCTGGGAACCGACAGGTGTTGGCACTGCATCCCTGACACCTCTGTGGTCATGACATGTCCATCCCCTGGAGTTAGTTCCAGCAAAACACATGGTGCATAGACAACAACAACCCCTCTGCTGAAGAATATCAAAGGCATCCCAGCTCTGTTGTGCCTTGCATTATAAATAATATGCTATCATTTATAATGCAAGGCATAATATGCTATACTAGAAATATGATATTGTAAAAAAAGTTACTTCATTGTGATTCTAAGAACTTTTGAGGAACTCTTCCACAGTGGTGGTTTTGGTTTTGCAAAAGGAGTGCAGATGGAGAGTTATTTTTAACTGAAAATGGATTTTGAAGAAAAAAGCAAATAAGCATTTAAACTTAAAAAAGCAACAAAACAAAGGTGAAAGAATGTTCAATTTTGTATACGAAATGAGTTCTGTGCCACAAAATGTATATTTTCTTGACGAAACCTTGATGCACTTTGTCCACAAAATGACAAAGACACATCTGTATTTCATCCATAGAAATGTTTAGACAGGACTCTTTGTCTTTTCTTGGACCAAATACAAATGGCTGTTTGTCATTTTGAGGACAGAATGCATCAAGGTTTGGTTTCATCATGAAAATATACATGTAACTTGTAACTTTGATCTGAAAATAGTATCTTTATATTAACACATATTCTTATATTACAGTAGTGGGTAAGATTGGTCCGGTGTCTGTTCAGGCAATGCCCCTCTGTGGCTTGTTTTAGCGATATTATTCTAAAATCTTGTTGGTTGTAAAAATGGATTGTAAACAAACTGTGCCATGGCCGTCTTGTTGTTTTTACCTATTTTGTATTTCTTTAGTGAATGAGTGGGAGAAGCTCTCACAGCAGTATTGCTAACATTAAACAGATGCAGTGGCATGTAACTTTCTAACTTTCCATGGATTGTCTCTTCGTCTTCCCGCACAATTTGGCCTGGCCTTCTGCTGAGAGATGGAAAGAATTTCCAAATTTTACGCATACACAGTATGGTTTACGTTTTCCGTGAGCTGGACCAGTCTGATGCATAATCCAGAACTGGACTCCCCTAAGGATTCCATGAAATCACCTGTGGCCTCCTGATGAATAATAGCTCTCTTGTATGAAGTTGCCCTTTAGTCTTGCTCCCTGTTTGTTTGAATTATTAGGTGAGTTGGTAAAAGGTCATAAATTTAGGTAGAAAATATTAATCTCAAGGGAAAAAAATTAACAACCCACTATTTTGACATTTACAACAGATCATTTCCATTTCAGCCTTAATTGAATGTATTAGTTCATGCACATGCCTGTACTGTATATGAGCAGCTCCCTGCAGCAGCCCATGCTATCAGTGACTTGATGTCTGGCTGTCACCCTGTAGTCTTTTTGTGCCTTTGAAAAAGGGCAAATAAACTTTGATCGCCCTCATAGGACCATAGAGACTAATGATAATAAAAGGATTACACTCGGTATGAGAAAAGGTGCTGTACTCCAGTCTTAATTGGCGAGTTCCCTTGCTAAGTTGATCCAGTCTTGAGGCTGCCCGTTAGTGAACTGGTCAATTAATCTTCCCTCTCTCATAATGAGGTGGGGGATTTCCGATGGCTGGTACATCAGACAATGTGCCCAAAGGATCCTCTGTCCCTGTACCAAGTGACCTGCCAATTAAAATGCACCTCCCTACTTCCCCCACCTCACCAGGTGGCAAATTGGTCTGACCCAACCTTAAATGGAAAGGACTTAACCATGACTTCAAATCAACTTCACAGGCAGGGAAGGGGGAAAGGGCAGTATCCTCCATGAAATAGGATTGTAGAAGTAAGACTTTTGCCTTCCTCATTTTGAAGTAAATGAAAAGAGGCTTGTCGGATCCTCCCCGTTGTGTGACACAAAGGTTTACCCTCTCCAAGTGCTTTGATATTAATTTGAAGATTCTGATTGGACAATAACATACAGCTGAATGAGGATCAATGTGCTTGACCTTGTTTTGTAGCACAAGTTAAATAGTCTTATTATTATTATTATTATAAGAAACAGGAGAATAATCTGTCACAATCAAAGCAAATCATGAAGCAAGTTAGAAAAACCTTGACATTTGACCTTTATATTATTTTTATGATCCATGCCACATAAATCACAAATTCCCCTTTAATACACCTTGAAGCTTATGTATTGCTTCTAATTGTTATGTTATCCTTGCAAAAAGACTGAGACAAACTGGCACAAGTAGGTACTGAGACTAAAAGTAGCTATTGGGTGTGGGTCCTCCTGTCACGACTCAATCTTCCTAGCTAAGATAGCAAAACATTCCCCTCGCTTTAAGTGACTTTTAAAGGATATATTGAGCACATTTTGATCTATCTTTACCTTTAAATTTCACCTCTATATAGGCTTATATAGGCACTATTTCAGTACCAAAATTTCACACTCCCCCTTTCGAGGGGAAACACGGTCCTTAGTGTTATTATTTTGTCAAAGTTATGTTATTGTACATTTCGCACAAGCAGTAAACTCTTAACATCCAAGAATTTAAAGGCTGCTGGCGACTTTGTTTAAATTCAGCGTCGAGCGTCAGCTGCTGCAAGACTCAATGATCCGTGACTGTACCAGGCGCTGCCATGTGGAATGGTAGCACAAATCAGGAATTAGTCCACTCCCTGTCTCCATGTGGTAGTGTTCCTGCTGACATTTTGACATTGTCTTCTAGACTTTAAACTGACAGAAATACCAGTTTGGACCTCTGCTTTCATGGTTATGGGCT
This sequence comes from Lamprogrammus exutus, assembly GCA_900312555.1. Lineage (NCBI taxonomy): Eukaryota > Metazoa > Chordata > Actinopteri > Ophidiiformes > Ophidiidae > Lamprogrammus > Lamprogrammus exutus. The sequence goes on from OMOW01084030.1 coordinate 4,673, forward strand.
CATTAAAGTGCAGCAGTAACATAAAACCACGCTGGGGCCCCTTTAAACAAGACACCAAAACCACCAGTGTTTATAAATGAAGTATTTCTAAAGACTAAATGTAATAACCAACCAACAATTCATCAAACAGATACAACTTTACAATAATTCTTTCTTTCTTTCTTATTTTTTTTCAGCGTCTTTGCTGCAGGTACAATTTGTGGATTTGTGTAATTAGGTGACTTACAGTTCTTACAGTTTCAACTGTGTCTTAATGACTGAATGTGAGTCTTTAAAGAAAAAAGTTTTTATTTCTTCTAACAAATAAAACTGTTCAGGCATCTTGAGAGTTATGAAGTATGCCAACGGAAGAACACGAGGGTTTATGTTTTAAGTATGAAATGGGAATCACATCAAAATGAGGGAGTTTGTTGATGAATACGGTAGCCAATAACATTTACCGCAAACTGAACATGTTTGAGTATGAACTTGACCTTTGCTCATTTTCAATTTACGGTGACGGAATTGTTCAAATAGTGAAACCCTCTGAGGGATGATTTAATAGTGAGAGTACCTTAAGTGTGGGTCAAGATCAGAGTCAAGTTTTTTTGGCTGTCTTGTGGAGTGCAGACTCCACCGAGAGTAATTATTTGTGGAGGGTTTAGGGCCCTCGGGGTGTCGGAGTGGGCGGGCGGGGCAGAGGGTGCGCTGAAACGGAAAGCATGCCAGTCCCACTCACAGTTGATGCTCAGTGAATCTGAAAGGTCATGTCATGTTTTCTGGCAATTGACTCGATTGGTTTGGATTCTGCAACATACGGCTGGGACAGTGGTGTGTGTGCGTGCGTGTGTGTGTGTGTGTGTTTGTGTGAAATGCGCCCCTGGGTTATTTTTTACATTGACCTTATTACCCTGCACAGTGACAAGCTCGCCACATAACTTCCTCTCTCTGACTCTGACACACACATGTAGAGGCAGATACTGTTTTTTTTTTTAAAGTAAAAAATAGACTAATGACATTCATACATTTATCAAACACATAAATTATATATTTTGCATACAATTAATTGAAAGGCTTCTGTAATCCACAATCAAGACGAACTCCACTACCATCTTGAATCCTGACAATCTACTGTGCATCTACCTTGATAAGAAATTTTCATTAAATGTTTAAATAACTACATTAAATTAAATTCTATAATCCAGTAGATTATAACATACCCGGCAAAAGAAGGTGTTGGTTGTACAGTGTGTGTGTGTGTGTGTGTGTGTGTTCCCCATCTCCCTAAATGAACTGAGACAAATACACAGGGTGGAGATAGTATTAGCACATTTAATTAAGGTTGATCACAATCATCAGCACAGACAGCTTACAACCAGAAGCAAGCTCAGATGAATTGTACAGTCTGAGCTGCAGTCTTTAAGGATGTATCCTCTGATACAGCTCCTGCCTCGCAGCCTTTCTGTGCAAGTAATTTACCAGAACGATGTAATCTTAACCTCTCCCCTTTATTCATCATCTGGTAAGCTCCACTATCCAGCTATAAATAAAGAAACACCGTCAGCGTCAGATATGTATATATATATACACACTGCATGGTGTGAAATGGAGCAGTGCCAAAGTTGTGTCGTTTCTGTACATTGAAAGCCTCACAATGTGGTGATGTGTAATCTATGTATGTGCAGTATGTCTTTGTTCACATAAGAGTCCAAGTGGTTTCAGTGTTTTATGAGAATATTTCCTCCTTATGGAAAGGCACAAAAACCAGCAGAAGTGAATGTCTGGTCTCTAAGCGATGCTGCTGTGCATAACGTTTTACCAGTAAGTCCTTTGTCAGCCTTCACTCTACCGTGTACTCTACTGTACTCCAGCAGATCGGTGGCAGAGGTCCAGAATCACTTAGATCATTTTACCCGGGGCACATGGAGGGCAGAAAGGAGCCACTGACCCTGCGCTCATCAGGCAGGGCTTTACGCCTCGCTGACTTCCCTGGTGTGACATTTCTCCTGTATTTGCCCCCCTCCCCACCCCGTCCCTCTGTAGCCACCACTGCAGAGTAGAAAAAAAGATCATTGTCTGTAGAGATATCAATCAAAAGAACAGCAGCTGGGGTCAATCTGCTGTCAGTGCTCCCTTTTTGCTGTCCCAGCCCTCATGTAAAATGACAATAATGACAGAATGTCAGGAACGCTACCAAATGTAGCCAGTTAACGCAAGACGACGCTTTATTCTTAAGCATAGTTATCGTAGCTGTCTCTCTCTCCCATCGCCCATCATCTGACCTTAACACGTTCTTCTCTCTATGTCACCACAACGTGTGTGTGGAGTCAAGCCTGCCCCTTTTTAGAACAAACATGCCCCCTGCTATGGGTCATACAGTGGTCATGACATTATTAAAAGATCAATTATGCCTTAAAACAGTGCCTCTCCACCGTGGGGATACGTGGTGGAACAGATGGGGCTTATGCAGAGCGGCTTTACTATCTATTTAAAGTGCTTTACAGTCAATGATCTAATGAGACATTTACATTTGGTTCAGTGAGGTTGAGTGAACAAAGCAACTGTCATCTGATCTTGCCCGCATACGTACCTTTAAGCTCAGTTGCAATGCGTTCATGGTATCATTTTGAAATATGTTAATCCCGTGTTGTCACTGATTGAGGGTTTTGAAGATTGGACCACCCCTCCCCCCTACTTTACCCATCCTCTTGACCAATGGATGATTACGATGCTTGTCATGTTGCTGAATCAGGGATGGATACGTACAGTGCACGTGATGGATGTGTACAAGGCTGCTGTAAAGTTGAAAAGGCCGGACTTTCTCTGTATCCACAAGCTGCTCTCAGGGGAGTTGCGACGAGGGGGTTGGGAAGGTAAAAGCTAGGACATGCTGTGCTGAGATCAACACGTGTCTGCGAAAGCCTGGAGGTTCCACAACAATCTGTTCCAGTTGGTTCACTCTCGTGCTGTGACCTCAATTTTGACTGTTGTTGGAGCTTCCTTGCGCTCTGGTTTGACATGAGAACAGTGCAGGCAGCTTTACACCCACCCAGGCAAAGCGGAGGGGGGCAAAGTGGAAGAGCTGCTCTAAAATCCAAACAATGGAGCTGAGGAGGAACACTGAATTAACATACCATCGTCCCCGTCTGCGAGAACATCTCCAACTTCAATCCAGCAAAATGACACTTTCGATTGGGGTCAATTGGACCCCTGTGTCTGGATTTCTGGCTGCTTCTCAGCCTTAGGGTCTTCAAGGGCTGTAGATATAATTGGTGTGGTGAAGGAGTCACCAGTTTTCATACTGTAGTTCAGTGGGTACAACGGAACATTTTAGCAACACTAGGGGTCAGTGGCAGACCATGCATTCATGTGGGGGAAGAGACCCCTTCCAGCATGTTTACATCATTACTCGCAGGTTTTTTTAGAGAGGACGCCACTTGTGCTTGTGTACAAAATGTGTGCATGCTGGTGAAAGAAGACAGATCACGCATGCAATTCAAGCACTTTTATTGGAAGCACTATTATTATGGTTAGTTGCTGCAAGAGGTTAATTATTACATTATCCAAGTATAACCAGTATTTAGAATTTCCTCTTTTTGCCTTTTAATCTTCAAATATCCATCTCCTCTCTGCTGTCTCATTTCATGCCAAAACTGCGATTGTGTGTTCTCAGTGATGTTGGTTACTTTCTTGCCTCCCTCTCAGTGGCACGGCGGAGCAGCACAGCAGCGGTGACACGGTGGTCTAGTAATTATCTAATTGTTCAAGCTATGTCTTTCTTTGATTTATGGTCTTGTATCAGTGGCTGACCTGATTTATAATGAGGTTCCACCACTTGTGAAAATATGAACCTGAATTATGTGGCACCAGTCCAATTATTTCTTTGTTCGGCTGAGGCTCCCGTCGACATTGACGGTGTGCATCACAAATAGCTGCCATTGAAGCTTTCACCTAATAACAATAATATGATCCATCATTTTAGATTGGCCCAATCACACCTCCCACCATGACACCTACTTCATCTATCATTGTGTAGATGCACCCTTATCCCTAAAAATTATAATCATACATTTCCCTCTAATGGATTATAGGAAGTTCATCAGATTGGATTGTTTATCCGTTTTATTCCTCGCTACAGTACAGATGCAGTACAGTATATGATGCGATTTGGGATGTCTGGAATACCGTGTCTGGAAACCCACAGGGGCATCAGCTGGGAAACAATGTGAGGATACCGTCCATTAATCCTGTAGGCCTCCCATTATCAAGTTCAAGCCACAAAGTCAAAAAACTGGGCACTAAGTGGAGCAAGTTGCTTGGCACAAGGACAAAGTTGACAGAAAACATAAGGCCCCCACACACTGTCTGGACAGCAGGAGGCCGCGAGCACACGGGTTGAAGAATAGACCCAGTCGCACACACATCCACTATACAGATGAGCTGCCCCCTTCAAATTAGCACCGAGCACGGAGACTGCTGCTGGTGTCTGATGAAAAGATGCACGGCTGCCACTATTTGTGCCGCTAAGGCATTCATCAAATTAATTACTGGTGGATCCAAGCACCTCTCTGATACCTCTTTATTTTGAGTCCAGTAAATGGGGACTCAGACTAGTGCTGACAGAGAAGCCTAATACACCCAGTCCTTCGCCGCACATAATTAATTGAAATCTTTGCTAGCTTGACAAATTGGAATGATGAATCTATCTTCTATGAATAGCTTAAGAAAAAAATGCATAATCAGTCAAAACCATACAGTAGAAGCAACATCTTGCTCTCTCTCTCTCTCGCTGTCTCACTCACTCGGTCTCCGTCTCTCTATCCGTCTCTCTCTCTTTGCTTTGTGCGGCGTCGTGCGATCCATTAGGCTGAGAAAGCATGGCTTGTTGAGAAGACTTCCCTTCCTTTCACCCCATTCGATTGATAACTTTGGCTCCTTGCTTTAATAGAGCGGTCAAGGTGGAGGGTTTCTTTGTATAGTTCAATAGAAAGGGGGAGAACATAAATCAAGCTCCACCGTTCTTTGCAACAGAAAATAGATATACCGTAATCTCTCTCAAATCATAATAGTATTCATGCTCAGTAGTCACTCTCCATTAAGATGAAAAAATAAAGCAGGAAAAAAAAATTTCATTTGGCTCATTTTTATGATGAATACTTTTGGTAGCCGCAACCCTTTTTCAAGATAATTGGGTCCTTACCAGCTGAGGTAAGGACAAGCCTTTAAACACATATATTTATGCTGAATTAATATTCTTTAGAAAAACATCATGCTTTATTTGATTAATTGTGTCTTGGTATCTGTTAACATCTAAACATATATTTATTAACGTCTAAACATACTGGTCTTCCCCCTGTGTTTGTTTGACTGTCATCACACTTGCTTGGTACGGTATGATTAAACTCAAATCACTATTTTCTTCTGTAAAAGTTGAAGAGACATCCATGATAAGCAAATCGTAAGCTACCACACTTCTATCTAATATGAAAATGTAGCTATGTTTGAGCAAACACAGTGCCTCCAAATTACTTTAAATTCCCACACATTTCTCTACATTTTATTACTGAACCCTGAAATAAATTAAAATGGACAGCTGAAATTTAATTCTTCATTATTTTGACAACCGTTTCTATCCAATATGACTTACAATTAAAGTACAGCACAAGCCATGCATGCCAAAACATTACCACAAGCATTAACTCAATGTGAGGAGGTAATGGAAGCCAGCGGAGAGTTGAGAAGCTTTGTGGTTTGGTTGAAGGCCAGACGCACTGCTGCATTCTCAATCATCTGAAGAGGATTCATCGTATATGCAGAACAATTCGACGTGATGAAATGTGATCAGTCAAGTTTAGCTGGTTGTCAATCATGACACCCAAGTTTATTGCAGGCTGTATTGGGAGAAGCAAAAACTGAGCCGGACACTGATTTATGTTGTGTTGTGGGACCGGCCGGAATAACAAGCAGCTCAGTCTTTGAGAGGTTATGGTGAAGGTTGGCGTTCCTTCAGATGTGGAACCTTCATGTGGGATGGAAGTACAGCTGGATATTATCAGCGTAGCTTTGATATGAGAGGAATCACATTTAGAAGGGGCCCAAGTATTGACCCTTGAGGTACCCCAGAGTGGTATAACAACATGCTCTGTCATTGCAGCTTGTACAAGATCGGAAGAGCACACG